>CACRXK020002405.1:32500-43770 GCA_902702795.2 Paramuricea clavata | reverse complement strand
CGCGGTATTTAGGTCACATGTGCACACTTGTAAACCGCATTAAAGATCAGAAAGTCGTGTTAGAGGGATGTTTATGAAAGTTAACAATACTAATTGAGAAGCATGGATGTTTATGAAAGTTAACAATACTAATTTAAGTTTTAATAGCATGCTAATGAAGCGTGAGATTGTCCCCATCGGCAGTGAATACTAATAAAGTAAACAAATAAATTCGTCTTACAAGTACATTAAAACATCCGCAACCGATCATAAAGGCGGTTTTCCAGTCCTTGCACGAAGCTCCTCGCTGTGAGTGCTTGCATATAATTAAAATTAACTGTTTAGCATTGTGATTGGATGCTGGAAAGTGCTCATCCATGCACTCGCAGCGAGCTGCGAGGAGTTTCGTGCGAGGACTGGAAAACCGCCCTTATGGGCATTTAACAATGGTTCGCGCTGCGCGCTCGCCATTGTAAATGCCCATGAAGATCAGCTGCGGATATTTTAACTAGTACTTAAACAACTCATCAATAATTCACGAGGAAAATACAAAAGAAATGAATGTTTAATCAATGTTTATAAATCGCATAAAGATTTGTCCTGATTTACATAAACTTCAGCTTTGATTTTCTCTGCTTGGACAATGTTTATTTTTAAAATTACTTAAGCACGTATCGAATCCGATCTTTATCTGATATACAAACTCTCTCTCGCCTTCGGCTCTAGTTTGTATATCAGATAAAGATCGGCTGCTCATGTTTTAACTAGTACTTAACTCTTTCCTTTATTATGGAAGATATTTGTATTGCTATTAATAAACAATGTTTCTGTGTGTAAAGTGATATGCACAGGGGCACAGGAAACTTGCCGAAACATGAATCTATATCCCGTATTTATTTCGCTTCGTTGTTATTTTACCTCGCCGTTCTTTAAGAGCCTCTGGAACCAGGGGAATATTCTTTCATTGAGTCGTAAATCAAAATACATATTTCGTTTAAAATCATTGCAAATGAAGATATAGCAGTAAAAGTAAATACAACAAATTTGCCTACCAAAGTTTTAAGAATTTCGTCAAATCAAAACAAAAATTACGATTACCCCCAAAATGGCAGGGAAATCGACCGTGAGAAAAGAAATATTACTATCTTTAGTATCGATAGTGTGGATATTTCAATTTTTGAGTAGTGGTTTCAGTTTGAAAATTGTCTACACTCCTCGGTTTGTCGCTAAAAAACTCTTTTGGACCAACTGATTTCTAATCCCTTTTCTTCAGTATTTAATTTACTCCTTACATCAACATGGCCTAAAATGTCCTTGAAAAGTCCTTGAATTTGACTCTTCCTCACATCATAGTCTTTCGAGACATGGTCTGCATGGAAACTCAGTAAACTTCAAAGCTGTTATAATGAGCTGGGATTTTATGTTGAACTGTACCTTACACCGTGCACATCCTTTGTTTTAGGTTTATTAATATTTAAATAGCATGGTTGAATGACTGAACTGAAACGTTGCTATTGGATGATTCGTTCATTATACTGAAATACAATGTGTTCATTGACCGTGCACCGTGCACAAAACTGCAACACGCGAACAAAAAGATAGAACAAAGACTTTAGCCGAGTTTCCAAACCATGTTTTGAAAGACTGTGCTCACATGCACGAACCTTTATAAAAACCTTACAGTTAAAGCAATTAATTTTTTTTATAGATAGCTAAACAGAACTTCCAGTAGCAATATATTTGTAAAAGTAAATATTAAAGTAAATATTAAAGTAAATACGTATTGTGAGTAACTGTACATAATATTTTTGAAAACAAAAGTGAGCAGTGTTGTCTTGAAACACCTGCCCCCAGCACCTCGGGGCCCGGAGCAATTCCCTGCCCCCCCCCCCCCCCCCCCCCCTCTCGGCGGCCCTGATCAACACTACAATCGTATAGCAATGAGTGAATTTATTTAATAGCTTGTTTATTCATGTTGGACTTCCCCCTTTTGTTTTGTAGGGCATCAGCATGTCTGTTCAGTGCTACAGAACATTGCCATGATTCAATTGAAATTGCCACGTTAGATACAGACAGAGGCGAGTGTTTACTACAGGTATGTACTTTGATATGCTTTACCCAACTTTGATATGCTACCCCATTATGTTTAAGATGTGTAAATTGATTATCGTTTTAAAATGAGGACGTATATTAAAAAATAAGTAAGCCTATATTCTTCCAGACACATTTCATATGAAATTTATTCATTCGTTTTTTCGAAGTTCCGCCGAGGCCTTCAGCATTTTGTGTGAAAGAAGTGCTTTTTCAGGTAGCCTGCTCGCAGACGTTGTATTTCTTACGCCAAGCGACGAAAGACTAACGTCTGCTGACCCGAGCTGCTCATTCCATTCCCTTTGTTTTAGAAGCCAATCATCTGGCAGTTTTCAAAAGAGTTAGAGGCAATTGGAAGCCTTATTGTGGGATTATAGCTACTGGGGAAAGCCCTTGCACGTGGGAATATATATGTTGTTTGGGTTGAAATTTGTCAGTTTACTTACGTGGATATATTTTGGAAACTATAGCGTTGAGCTTCACGATGTTTACGTATAATAATATTGTGATCATCCTCTCGCATGTCCTACAAACAATTGGTGTATATAAAATGCAAAACCAATGCAGTAGGCGAAATTTAGATATTTGTTAACAATGACAAACAAGCAATTGGGAAACTTGCATGCAGGGTGTTAGCCAGGATTTCAAAAGTGGCCGTCCAAAATAATTTTGTGGGCGTGGCCACAATTTTTTGTGGGCGTGATCACATGTTTTTGGGCGTGGCCGCAATCTTTTGTTGTTGTGGAATTGTGGTGTTCTATTCGTTAAACGTTTTTACTTTTAGTTTTAGATGCACTTTTCTGTCATTAAATTAGTAAAAGCACATGTATGGTATGAACTGTATGATCACTACGATGTACAGTACACGCTACGATGAAGAACACAATACAGCAGTGTAGTGTTTAGTTATTTTTTATCAATCGCCGATATTTTTTTCTCTTTTTTATGCGTTTGGCTCATTTTATAGCCATCTTTACCGTTACTGTAACTCTAAAGCACGTGGTGCTCGAGCGATAAAGCGACTGCTGTTTTTTAAAACAGCGGTTTCAAATTATTCTCCTTGATACTTCATGCGAGAGTCATCAACATGGTTACAAAAACATGGCGCGTTTGTCGATACTTCAATTCAGCCATATTCAACGTGTTTTCGAGGGGGGAAAAAGTATGAAAACATATACCATAAGTAAAGTAAACAGCAGATGACAACAATTCGAAGTATTCAAGAAATACTACAAAGCTTGTAAATTGCTATTTAAACAAAATATTCGCTTAGGCCGTCCATGGCCGTCCATTAAAATTTAGCCGTCCAAATTCAGTTGTGGCCGTCCGTAGGACGGTCGGACGACCGCCTGGCTAACACCCTGCTTGCATGGGTATATCAGGATATGTCCGAATGTTGCTCTTGATTGATACTTCCTATATGCCATGGCTTCGACTAAAACTTCTAAAAGATTAAGCTCTCGTTGTCATGTATAAAACAGTATAGCCAAGTTAGAGTATAAACGTTTCGAAGTTAGGGCGAATTGGAAAATTCATCTCGGCGCAATTACAAGTTTCTCGGGTTTGTGTTGTGTTTACAGTTTACAGTCAGAAGTGGTTGGCATGTTCAAACGCAAATTAGTTTACTTTGAAGCTAATCATATTTCTCTTTCGGAGCAAAAGTATTCTATAAAATATTCTGTCTTAAATTCTGTCAGAGTTCTGTTGTCTTAAAGATAAAAATCTGTCAAAAGTTCAAATTTCGGCGAAACATATTCGGCATTTGATGCTGTTGGCCTAGATTCATACAGTGTAATGCCATCCTGCATGTCCGCGTTTTCAATTTCAAATTTCAATATAACCGAACATCTTCAATATCCGAATCTGATCATTAATTGTGCATTTTATTACCTGGACAAGTATCAATATCTTTAAATTCAATTTATGTGCAATTTTGACCAACTGCTTTCAAAATGTTTACTTATATTTATTCCGCTCCAAAATGAACTGTCACTTTCCGAAATATAGAAGGTTCGTTGTGATTGGTCGATCGGAGGGAATGGAATGTGCAGCTCGGGTCAGCAGACGTTAGGCTTTTCGTCGCTTGGCATAAGAAATACAACGTCTGCGAACAGGCTATTTTTCAGGCAGCATGCTTTTCAGTTCTCAAGCGCTTTCAACTCCATGAAATATCCAATCCTGTCAATAGAATTTCGTATCAATAGCATTTCTACATCTCATGCATGTCGAACTATAACATAAAACAAATCACTATCCTACATCAGGGTCCGAAAATATGGAATTGTCTTGCTGCATCAAAAAGGAAAAAATATCACTTCTTTCAAACGAAAATTACAAAAATATCTGGTTGAAAACAATTAGTACATTGTACATGTCAATAGGAGCTTCATTTATAAACAACAAATCAAACAAAAAAATGTTTGCCTTAATTTTTGTTATGAATAACAATGAGATGGCCTCTTAATACAAGTCTTTGACTTCTTGAGGTCTTCTCGCCATGCAGTTACTTTCCTTTCCTTTCAATTCGACGTACGTAAATATAAATAGACCTAAATTTTATTATTATAATAATCAATGTAAATTAACTGAATGAAGTGGTAAATAAATTGAATTGAAATTGAAATTTAAGTGCATGTTCATGCCAAGTGATAACCCTAGCTGCGTCTTCATTGAGTTATGGACACTTTTAAAAGTTAACTTCATGAAATACCTAAACTTATTCCCTCTCCAAGAAACTCCTCATGGGATCGTTTGATTGATAGAATTCGTAAAATGTAAATGTAAGTGAGCATTGCAAATGTAAAGTGAGCTTTTGCACATTCAGATTCATGTGTGATAACTTTGAATTGTTTTTTTTTTAGTATGCAAATCTTGCATTTGAAAAACTAACTGGTTATTCGAGAAAGGATGTTATTGGGAGAACAACTAGACTTGGACCGTATCCAAGTAATTGTAAAGATTCTGGTTCGGTAAGTATTTTCCTTTAGGAAATTCGCCCCCTATATAAATTTTAATTTTTTTGTCTAAATTTTTGTCGATTTATTAGGCTAATTAATACATTGAATAATGCTCAATTTCATAGGACGAAATGTTTCTGGGCTTTGAATGGGTATGACATGTTATACTAAGACCGTCTATTTTATATTTTGAAATTCGATCAATTCCATCGTGTTTGTCAATACAGTGGTAAACTGGTAATGTGTTTCAGTGTTTACAACATAGCCATAGGAAAATAAAACGCTGAGGCGAAGGCAGCCAAGTTAAAATTTGGCAAATGTGTTGCTGCATGACTACGTACTGTTAATAATAACAATGAAACTAAACGTATTTCTTCTATAAACACGATAGTAAATTTATAGCTTAGCCTTAGCTGATGTAGTGGTATAGTACTAAATACCATAAACGCGATCTATCAGCATAAGAATTACCTAACCAATGCAATTATTCTTAATCAATGTCAATGAATAATTTTGTGAATACTGCTCTTTATAATGAAATATAAAAAACCCATATAGTTTATGCATGTGTCATTTAAAAAAAACAAGTTTTGACAATACCAATATTAAATTACAATAACCACCACGGTGATTACTTTTTAACAATGAGTTTAAGGATTCACACTGAAAATGCAAAATATGCAAGGTGTACTGTGAAGCGTCATAAGTTCTATTGATCTACTGTAACGCCCGTATTCTAAAAGCTCACTCACACTTAATGAGTGGAAGTTCAATCTGAGCTTCTCTCGAGTGTCATTGCTGTTTTTGAATAGCTGGAGGGCTAGTGTCATACCTTACTATGTGACTACTCGCCCTCCAGCTATTCAAAAACAGCATTTATACTCAAGAGAAGCCCAGATTGAACCTCCACTCATTGAGTGTGAGTCGATACATGTAATTATAAATTTGTATTCTTACGGCTTGAAATAACGTTCCCAAAGTTCCCGATCATGGTGATCGGCAGTCATAACTTTCCCTGCTTTTTTCAGGTTGGAAACCCTGCTTTTCCGCCGATAAGCAATTTCTTGCCGATCGGTGATCGGCTGTTATTTCAAGCTGTCTTAAGAATTTTGAATTGGTACTGATTTCAAATAACTAAAGCCATGTAATAATTATCCCATGCGACTGTTAGTAAGGGCGAAAATTTTAACGAAGGAAGAAAATCCTAAAGGAAAGGTGAAGTTTCTAAAGAGGGGTAGCCCGCGTGCAGGCCCAAGGGAGCAGGCTGAAGGGAACTTGATAGTGGGCCTGCAAGCAAGGCCCGGTATTTTGTACTTTCCGCGTTCGCCCACGAACGCGGCATTCTGATTGGCTGTTTGCTGTTGGATTCTATAATTAGGTCAGTGATTCATCACAAAGGCATAGACAAAGGCTCTCGATAAGCTTAAAAATTCGAAAATTGATCACTTTTTTCGATTACAAATGGAACAAGAACAGACTGTTTATTGTTTACTTGAAGGAAGAGATTTTTTGCCGTTATGCCAATGAGGATTGCTTGTCGTGAGGTGTTGGAATAGCAACATTTAATACGACTGGGGTAAACTATAGTAACCTTTACTTGAGTTTCATTAATTTCAAACAGACTTGATACGTTATATGTTCCTCAAGAAAATGATCTTTTGGTTGATGTTGAGATGCAGTTGCATGTAAGCCTATTCAAAATACTTTGCGATTTACAAAGCTTCGCTGAGAGAGCAAAAGAGAAGACGGTATTAAATTGCCGTTTGAAACGAAACGATCTGGACTCTGAACGCTCTCTTCTTTTGTAGAGTTCTCACCAAATGAAATAACTGAAATAAATTTCGTACTTTCCGCCGCCAACAAGAATTGCACACACGATCTGATAAGTGAGACAATTTATTTATATTTAAACAATGGCGACAGCGAAGCAACATTATAAATGCTGATGTGGTCGCACGACTTCCCTCACGATTTGAAGTTTGAGACTGGTTTTCTGTTGAAATTCGTCTTAATTTGCCTGTTCCGATTTTAGTTGAAAATGAGCACTTGTAAATTTGGCAATTACTGACTGTGTTGCTTGTTTTTTTTGAGTTTTAACACAGGCATTTACACATTGTTTCTATTTTGAATATTAAAGCAGAGAAAACCCCGCAACATTTTAATGCGAGTTTGTTTGTTAATATTTGGGTTGCTGTCATTGGTTCTTTTTTGACAATTGACGCGCGAATGGGGCGTGTTATGAAAAGGGGCGTTTTACAAAATACACTATCAAGTTCCCTTCAGCCTGCTCCCTTGGGCCTGCACGCGGGCTAAAAGAGGGGCGAATTTCCTAGGAAATTTGCCCCCCGCGAGGGCGATATTACTAGGAATTTCGCCTCCTGGATGGCGAAATTGTAGGGGGGGGGGGGGGGGGGGGGGGCGAAATTCCTGGGACACCGTCCTCAAATATATGAAAAATATATAGTCCAACGCATGAGCACCACTTAAGGAAATGTTTAAAAGTTGCCGTAAATTTGGTAGGTTAAAGATGCACAACGTTCAGTTGCATGGTCTGCAGGAATTTTTTATGTTCAGGTTGTGTTTAGAGGAGATTGATGATGTCTGGGTTTGCCTACTAAGGTTGTGCTTCCTGGAATTATTTTCTCCAGTCCTGCCTGGAGCTTTACAACATTCAGCTTACGTAACTGTTGTTCATCAATTATATAATTTATACTAACTATGTTTCATGCAAGGAATCAAAGTGAACATTTTCTTATCTCTAAAAGCTAATTCTTCATATGCCATTCCGGGAATGCTATCATTCGAATCGTTCTCTTACAGCCAATTTTTGGCAAAAAATGGTGGTTATACATGTGCACTTCACTAAGTTTCTCCATTGCCACTTGCTACCATTTCCGTTATGGTGGCAAAGATTCGTCATGATTTATTTTTCAGCTATAACTGTTTTATGTATAATAACAGGGCCTTGATGAACAGATCTATTCGCAACTTGAAAAAGGCAAAATGAAGGTACGTTGTAACCAGCTGGGATTTTATGTAACATCATGCGATTTTTTGAATAAATTTGCGTAAACTTGGTACTAGTCAGATCTCCATATTTGTGTGAAACAAAGACAGCCAACATATTTAAAAGAAAAGAAGTCAATGTCTCAATGAAACCTAGAAATTAACGACAGAGACAATGCAACTGCTGAAATAACGGTGTTCTCTGGCAAATGACGATTTTCTACAACAGATTTCGTTTCACCATCCAGTATTTTACATGTACTTTGACTGACTAGTGATGTCCATTTTAATTTCAAACTGTGCAGCCGAAAATTTAGCAGACCTCATGCTTTTGACTGCATAGCAATTGTGTTTCGAAATCCGAAAGATGGCAAATTTATTAACTGCAAATGGTATATCATATATAAGTATCCAATAAATATCAATACCAATATTTATAAATGTGCCAAATGTGCAATGGCAAATTAGTATTTTACGTAAAAATGGAACAAAGCCAATTATTAATTAATTATGTTGAAAAAGATTTGATAGATAATCCTAATGAGTTCAAACCATATTTGTTTAATTAAAGATGAAACAGTGGTGGGTTGTAGGATATATTTACATATTCACAATTTCTCACTACTTCGGCAATCGTCATTGGCATGACGGCATGTATAGCGTTTAATATTATTTTGCTATTTTTGCATGTCAAGGTCACGCGAGGTCACTCCATTGAATATTATGTCAAAATTCCATATTTGGTCTGCTATTGCGTTCATATATGACTAGCTGTTAGCTGTTATCAGAAATGATCACAAATCATGAGTTCTTTTAAAAAAATAAGGACATTATTAAATCCAGTATGAAAACTACCATATAGTATTACATAATAGTACTACAAAACATATTTTGGATACCTTCTACTTTAGTGATATATTGCATACATTTAACAATTCTTCGCCGAAGGCGAGGTGATTATCGGGGAATATTCGCCGAGACGAAGTCGAGGTGAATATTCCCTGATAATCACCGAGCCTGAGGCGAATAATTGTTTTAGTATGTTTACACAAGTCTTTTGTGTTTTTGGGACTGAGTTTATTTTAATTTTGCTTATTTCTTTATCAGTAACTTCCAGAAAACGGCTAGCCGCCATTTTGAAAACTTCGGGGTTTTTTATATTCATCTGTGCGAGGTGAATATAACAGCTTAGTACGTCAAATTTGACCAATCAACTTGTAGGATTTGTTATGTTCACTTCTGCAAAAATACTGATATGTATTGTTTAATTTTTAGGAATGGAAAGACTATACCAGTCAAAAAAAGAATGGTGAAACATTTAAGCAAAACTTGCAAATTATTCCTGTGATAGGCAGGGGAGGGTAAGTTATCAAGCTCTTCATTTTCGTAAGATTTCTATTCTTGGTTGTGTATAAGTTTTGAAGATTGATTTCTATAAAGTTTTATTTCCGATGCTTCTGTGTCGTTTAGCGCTACCATCGCATTCCTATAAATAGACATCTTGGGAAAGGCGACATGTAATCTGAGAATTAACAGTTAAAAACATAAAGGCGAATTTTTAAGTTAAAAATACCCGCTAATTTTTGTTTATTTTCTTTGCTTTGAATTTGCAAGAACATTCTTATATTTTTACCAACATGCAGTCAAGTCAAGAAACCGAGCAAATCGTTACTCGCAGTGCTCTCTCATGTTGTTATTCAATGCTCTCACACTCGAGCGCGGTTTTATAACAAACGTTTATTGTAATTTTTTAAAATACGGCATTAGATTTGCCCTTTCTTGTAAACGTTGATGTGCTTTGCACCGGCTTGCACGAGTATGCCAAGGTGCTGTCGAAAAATTATCAACAGCCGCGAATATCCTATTGCCTATTACGTTTTTGTGTGCTTATAGTGTTAAGGATGTTCGATCAAGTCAGCGTGTTTTTCTTGTCATTATCTAATAAAAAATATGAATTATGATATTTATTTGTCTATTTTAGTTTCGGTAAGGAGGGCTCTCCTTTTTTTGGCAACCCCCTGCATGTATATCTTTTTCAAGTTTTTTCTCGACTGTTTTGCACGCTTTTTTCTTTTCGAAACGAAAACAAATTCGACGAAGGCCAAGCCGGCAAGCCGGTTAGTTTTTATACTGTTTTTACACATACAGCTATAGATAATATTACTTTGTTCCATTGGTCTGTTCCTTCCTGCTTTCTGATACATTTTGTATTTTAAAAGCTCCATAGTTTTGTTTATATCTTTGGCTAAAAAGCAGAGAGATGAAGAGGTGGAAAAACACAGAAAGAGCAAGGCACTGCCACGGAACACAGTGCATTATTGCGTCATAATGCACGCGCATTAGCCAATCAAATTGTCTGTTACTGTATATCCCACTTATATTATAAAAACTATTATTATATGGCAAGCATCACTTCCGGTGAAATGACGGACTGTGATTGGCTGAGAAGCACTTTCAGCGGTCCGTTATTTTCCCGTAAAAACAAACACACTCATTTTAAAACAAAACAGCAAAACTAATTGAAAATTTGAAAATTGTAATTTAATTTGTTCTTATATAACAAGTTAATGTAGAGCGGTGAAACGCTCCTTCCCCCTCCCCTCCTTCCCCCTCCTTCCCTCCCCTCCTTCCCTCTCCCCTCCTTCCCCCTCCCCTCCTTCCCCCTCCCCTCCTTCCCCCTCCCCTCCTTCCCCCACTCGCCAACAATGTTGGGAAAAGAAATATGAATTAGCGTTTGAAAAGGGTCGGCAAAATTTCACTTAAACCCCCCGCCCCCCATTCATTCAAATAGGGCTAGTTCCGTCCCTGAGCACAGGCGTAACTGCGGGAAAAAGGCCCTCATTGAGACTAGGCCGTAGTAGTTGCAATTTCTTAAAAAATGCCCTGTGCCAAGGGCTAATTTTATAATCTTTTGACGGGCTTTAAGTTTTTAATAAGGCCTTTATATAAATCAACAATCTGGTCCCCCACCCCCAAATGAACATATGACGTTTCTCGTGGACAAAATCGATATGTGAGGCCTCCCTAATTAGGAATTTCACTTTTCATTTAAATTCCAGGAAGATCGCCCATCTTGTTGCCGTAAAACAGGAGGTGAAGGCAAGCACAGGTGGAAGTATTTGGAACAAGGTATGTTTCAACTAGAGGAGATATTGAATTACCAATATCAGCAGACGGGAATATCGGCATAAAGATGAAAAATTGGAAAAAAAAGTGTTCAAAGAATTCAGACTAATT
>CACRXK020002405.1:0-25000 GCA_902702795.2 Paramuricea clavata | reverse complement strand
TTATTGAATCGAGTGAGATGCCAACAAAATCTCCAAATTTATCCATAACCTAAACATGGCACTACCCTGGTATATATACTGTACATGGACGTGTGGCTTAGGACTGTTCGGTATACCGAAAATATCGGTATTAAATCAATATCGGTATATCGATACTGGATATTCAACCATACCGATATACCGAAATTTCCGATATACCGCAATTTTTCGGACTGTTAAATTTACCAAGTATATAGCGAAACCATAACCTTTATTTTACTACTGAATGGCAATTCAGAGAACTTTGTACTGCAATGATTTAGAATTTTCACTTCATGAGATTTTATACTGCGTACGTGTCGTTCGAAACATGTTCGAAACAGCTTCGAAATTATTGTTTTCCCTTTTAGAATTACTCAAAATTTCCTTCAAATTTCCATTAAAGAATTTTCCTTTATAATTATCAAAGGAAAGCCGGTATACCGATAATATCCGTATAATTTTCGGTATACCGATACCGGGAATTTCTCGTACCGAACATTCCTAGTGTGGCTAGAGCTCGACAACTGGCCCCTGTAGCTCAGTTAATAAGAGGCCGCAGGTTCGATTCCTGCCAGGAACCTATTTTTCGAAGCTGTTCTTGATTAGGTGTATAATAAATGTATATAAATTTCCATTCAACTCTCGAACAGATTCGATCTCGTAGCTCATTTGGTAGGTCAGTGAGCCAGCAAATTAAAGGTCAGAAGTTCGGTTTCCACCGTGATCAAACAGACAAACACCGTGATTAAATGAAGTTCAGTTTCCACCGATTCAGCTTGTTCGGTTAATGGATGTGCATTTCATCTCTTTGGCCGGGCTTCTGTTAATTATTGCAGCATGTGCAATGCGGCACCGCGGGAAGTAAGGGATGCCTCTCAGTGATGAGTTCAACACCACAGCGGACACAGCCACCAGATGTATTGATAATTGTACTATTGTTTATTAAATTATTAACCCATTAAGTTGCATTGCACCCTACTTGCATTGCACCCCATTGCACCCTATCAGGGGATTAGTTTATGGTTTGTATTAATTTTTATTTCATTACATGTATTAGGTTCTTCTGTACTTAAGAAATATCTTTGTATTTAGATTCATCTCCACGGCCGTCCATTTCGTCAGCAAAACTAGAACCTTATATGACAATAGTAAGTTACTCTTTATGATTACAGCCATTGAGCCACATGTTTTATAAATACTTATGACATTAGTAGTGATGATTGGTTAGTTTCATAAATATATAGATAGGTTTAATTTTCCATTGGATTTTTCTGATATGCAAGTTGTGTAAATATGAGGCATTGCGGCTATATTTTCACTCCAACTGGCGGCGAGGTATAATTAGTACATGACGTGGATGTATTAACAGTGCTCAGTAAGACTTTAAATCTCAATTTATTAAGTCTGTAAACTTTTGCAAGATCACATCAACTTTATGAATAGGTTGGTTTTGTTGTGCCCATCGATTATTTGATATTGTGCATGCAGCTGTAGCTTGCTGTATGCAGATAAAAAAATGTGGAAAGTGTAGCCTGTGTGGAAGGCTTATCAATAATTAGTAAAAACAACTATTTGTTAAAACTTTGGATTGTACCGTATGATATTTTACTTTCATTCCGAGCTGGAGTGGTTGTTTGATACTGTGGATTTCTAAAATTTTACTGGTGCCATTATAACCATTGCTTTGGCATTGCTATTATGCTGAAGTAATATAAAAAATTAGACTGTAATTTGTATTGCTGCTACGTCAGTTGACATTTTTTCTCCTCTCTCTGTAGGTAATAAATATGATTAATTCAGCAAAAGAAGGAAGCTCACCAAGTATTGCTACAAAACTATCAAGAGCGATTGTATGTATATAGTTTTGCTTACCTCAGCCTGTTTAAAGGCGCAGTTCAGCCTTTTGAATGATGGTTTTAAGCCGGCATTTCAGCCCTTTTAATTGAAAAAAACTAACTAGGAGTTTACTGATCTTGATTTACGCATAATTTTTAATTAAAAAGGCTAAAATTCGTCTTAAAAAGGCTGAACTGTGCCTTTAATCCATTCGTTGGTTATGGAAACACAATCCTAAAAGCTTATTGATATAATTTCATCATGTCAATATCGTACATAATGATAAACTCAGGGAATGATGCACCCATTCACCAGCAGTATAAATCAATAGTTAATTAAACTAGATACATGTGAGAAATGTACTTAAAATACTCATTAATAATTCATAAACCTTGTGCCAAATCATGTCAGCCATAATATGTCACGTGGAGTGACTTTATATCTGATAAAGCATGTGGCATTATATAATTGTTCATCCTAATTAGTATGATTATATAATGTTCACCCTAATTAGTATTCTTTTGTAGTCGTATTTTAAGCTATTCAAAACACTCGTTGTCGTGTTTTATCAGATTTAAAACGCGAGGCGCAGCCGAGTTTTAGTACTTATAATGTTGTAAAAGTACAGTTGGCTGATTTGTAAATTTGTTCGTCAGAGCTCTAGCAATTGTGCCATTAAGGGGCCATTCACAAAGGATGTCCGAGCCGGGGGGAGGGGGGTTTGGAAAATCAGGACAAACTCGGACATAGGGGGGGAGGGGGGTTTTTAGCAATCCGGATGTCCGAAATTTAAAAAAAATCAAAAACAAATTTCTTTTTCCCTTTATTTTGAGCAGTCCTTCCCATTGTGAAATTGGCATTTTGACTATGCAGTTAATACTAGATTTTGTTTTAATTAGTAATTTATATGTTTTTGTATTCACATTTATAGTTATAAAAAAGTTCTAAAAGTAAAAAAAGTTTTTTACTCTTGACATATACAAGGTTGCGTGAGTTTTTGCGAGGCATGGCGGATGTCCGGGGGGAGGGGGGTCACTAATTCGGATAATGCCGGACAAGGGAGGGAGGGGGGGTCTGAAAATCCATCATTTGGCCGGACATCCTTTGTGAATGGCCCCTAAGCATTTAATTAATTTAAATCTCTGGGGAATGATTGATAAATCAATAATTTTTCAGGGAGTACCCTCCCTCCCCCCACAGGAAATCCATCTATGCCAGATTTTCCAGACTAATAATAATGCCAAACATTGTCAATGACTATTATTGAGTTGACAATGTTTTAATAATTGTGCAAACACTAAATTATATTAACTTGACAAATCACAGCACATAAGCCACAAACATACCCTTACTCCTAGAGTACCCAGCAGCTTGTATTTAATAAGCAATAACATAGGCTTGGGCGGTTTTGCTTAAAATCAAAACCGAAAAACCGTCTGATTCTAAACCGGTAAAACCGAAAAACCGTTTTTTTCCCTTTAATTTGTATTTCAACTGTATGAGGAGGAATTGTAGTATTTTTCTGTCATAAGCAAACGAACAGTACATGACAAAACGCAAAATTGTGCAAAGGTAACCTAAAACGACTTCAGTTTTAAAATAAAAGGGTCAAGAACGCATTTGAAAACTTATACCTCTTCAGTTCTTACCGACTTTATGGAAAAAGAATAGAATTTGTATCTAGTGTCACGTAATTGAGTTTAATTGGTGTCATGTTTGGAGAATTAAGATCGAGTTTCAGGCGATGACAGTAAACAATTACGTAATGACGGTTTTCCGGTTTTTGTAAAAGCTAAACCGAAAAAACCGGTTTGAAAATAAAACCGAAAAAAAACACGAAAAACCGGTAAACCGCCCAAGCCTACGATAACAATAAGCTAACAGTGTTTTGGGCTGAATTTTAAAAATACCTTGCTTTGATTGGGCAAAAACAGACATGGTTTCTATTGCAAATTTAATAAATAAAAACAGTCTTGTGATTTCATCTCTTTTGGACTAATGCGATCTTGGAAAAACTCACACATGCTTTTTTTCTTGCACAAGAACATACCAACATGAAAATGCAAAAGCTTTTTTTGTGCCCCATTGGCTAAAAATGGGCTTTAAAACCAAGAAATAGGTTTTACATTTCAATTTGATCAAATCATTAAAATGATAAAATTGCTGTAAAATCCATGCCTCAATGTACCCTACTTTACTATTTTACTCAAGGGGGACTCTGGATGTGAATATCATAATCCCAAGCTATAGCAAGACATTTCTGTTTATTGCCCTTTTGAACAAAGGTTAGGCATAAAACTTACTGTCTAAGGTCTGATTCCTTCTATCCAAGGCATTGTCTTTCATTATCACAATTCGCATTTCGATAACTCTCCCACAGTTATTGAATGTTTGCACACAATATTACTGATCTCACCAAACTGTGGCATTGCAGCAAAAATTCATATTGCTGTCGCTCCTACGAACGTCTGTGACCACCATACATATTTTTTCAAATTTGCAATCTAATATTAATTGCAAACAGCCAATTCGATTCTTGGTAACAATTGCTATAGTTAGAATTGTAAAAATGCAAAAATATGCAAGTGTAGTTATAGAGATTTGTGGTAGTGATACAAATTTTTTATACCACAGTTCAGTGAGATCCGTATATATATATGATAACAAACACATTGTCTGTGTAATTAATATCCACATTCACAGTAAGATCCAAGAAAATGTTATTAACCAATAAATTGTCCACAAAATTGTTTGTTAAAATCCCAATGCTAAGTTCTGTGTAATAGATTTACTCTGTGCTTGGTTTATCAGTTACATTGTTCATCTTGCTTTGCTCTGCAGTACCAGTTACATTGTTCATCTTGCTTTGCTCTGGTGTATCAGTTGCAGTACTCATCTCACTTTGCTCTGCAGTATCAGTTACAATGTTCATCTTGCTTTGCTCTGCAGTATCAGTAGTTACAATGTTCATCTCGCTTTGCTCTGGTGTATCAGTTACAATGTTCATCTCGCTTTGCTCTGGTGTATCAGTTACAATGTTCATCTCACTTTGCTCTGGTGTATCAGTTACAGTGCTCATCTCATGTTGTTCTGCAGTATCAGTTGACTTGTTTGAATCACTCAGTTCTGGTGTATTTGTTGTCTTGTTAGAGTCATTTTGTTCTGGAGTATCAGAAGTCTTGCTCGAATCATTTTGATCCATTGCATTTGTGGCCTTGGTTGGGTCAGATAGATCTAGTGTTGGGTCACTTTCACCTAGTACATCAGTTGCATTTGCTGAATCACTTTGCTCAGCCAGCTTTCTTTTTCGGGCAGGTCTCTTTGTTCTGGTACGCCTGCTGGTTTTCCCAGAATTCTCGGTTCCTTCGGGTTCGGAATGCTTGCTCTTGATATGCCGATTGAGGTAACCAGTTTGAGCAAATGTCCTACCACAAGTGTCACACCGGTACGGTTGGTCTCCCATATGATGTTGTCGTTTGTGATGTCCTAGAGCACTTGACCATGCAAATACCTTAGGACAACAATCACATTTAAATGGTTTCTCTTCCTCGTGTTGTTTCCGATGCTCCCGAAGGTTCACTGACCAATAAAATGCCTTGTCACAAATATCACATTTGTAATGCTTGTTTCCAGTGTGTGTGTCCATGTGCCGTTTCAAGTCGTAGGACTGGGAATATGCTTTAGGGCACTGGTCACATTGAAATGGTTTCTCTCCCGTATGAGTTCTTCTATGACAGATGAGACTTGAGAGATGAGAAAGTGTTTTATTGCATATCTCACATTGAACAGGTTTGTATGCTTTGTCACACACATGTGTTGCTTTATGACATTTCAAACTGGGTGCCGAGGCATATTTCTTATCACACTGGTCACATTCATGTGGTTTTTCTGATAAATGTGTTGCTTTGTGTAATTTTAGTGAACTTGACTGAGTAAATCGTTTCTTACAAACATCACATTCGTATGGTTTTTCACCAGTGTGCGTACGCGAGTGATATCTCAGCGTCGTCAAGCCAGTAAATGCTTTGTTACATTCTGTACATTTATAAGGCTTCTCTCCCATATGCTTCCGTTTGTGATACTTCAAATCTGCTGATTTAAAATATGCTTTTGGACAAAGGTCACATTGATACGGACGCTCTCCTGTGTGTTTACGTTTGTGACGAACCAAGTCACCTTTCTGAGAACAGCCTTTGCCACAAACATCACAAACATAAGGTTTTTCACCAGTGTGCATGCGTTCATGGCGGATGAGCTGGTGAGGTTGTGAAAATGTTTTGACACAGAAATTACAACTGTATACTTTAGGATCTTTTCTAGGTGATGGTAACAAATTGAGGGTATTGACCATGACATTACCAAAATCTGAACTAATTTCCATATCTTGAGGGGGATTTTGGGTACCAATGTCCACATATTGAGTGGTTTGTTCTGACAATCCATCATTTGCTATACTTGTCAAAAGACTTGCATCCTCAACACCTGACTGAGTAACAACCAAACTCGAATGTAGCTCTATCGATCCATTATTTTGATCTGTTAAACCTTGATTTAATGCAACCATGCCTTCCTGCGCTACGACTGTAAAACTCGCCCCAGTTGACGCACCTCCACCCTCGACTTGACTGACTGTTGTTACAACACCATGTTGATCGACGGGATGACTATCTCCTTGTAGTCTGTGAAGACTGTGATCCCCTGCCAACACCTCTTGTACTGCATTAACAATGTCTGTCAAGCCCAGATGTACAATGGTTGGGTCAGCTTCAATCTGCTTAACTTGGTCCATCAACTGGGGATCATTTACTGGCTGACTGCTACCCTCAGTTATCAGAGAAGTTTCTATAGCTATTTCTTTATTGGCCAAAGGTTCACTTGTTATCTGCTGATAATGAATCTCTTGCATTGCATGAGCGCCATTTCCTTCAGTTAAATACACAGTTTCTGTAGTAACCTCACAATTGTCTACTACTATATTTACCCCTGCACTTGCCTGCTCTTCAGCCGTGCCTGTGAAGCCAGTATATTCGCCGCCTGTTTGCGGTGGATTTCTTGAATCTGCACTCATATTTCACTTCAATTTTCTTTGTAAAAAAGGACGTTTTCACTCAAATTAACACTCAGATGAACGATCGTTGTTTAATGAAAACGATTTGTAATTTATAGCTGGAATTTGGACGCCCTTTGAGCAGAAAATCAGAGGTAAATTTGAAGAAATTTAACAACGGACTTCTCTCAAAAAACCGCCATTTGTTTGTGAGCGACTGAGCGTGCGTGGCTCATCGAGATCAGTGGCGTGGCATTTAGACTCACTGATCTCAAAACTACAACTGAATAGAGTTTTATTGAATATTAATGAGTCATTTTGCAGCCAGAATAGAATTATTAGAATATTTATCTACAAGTCTTTTTACCATCAAACAAATGTCCTTTCTTTCATTTTATTTCTTCATGTTTAAGCAAAGTAAATGCGTTATCCAGTTTTAGTTTCGAGGTCAGAATACAGACTGTATACCACCCGCTCACACCTGTTACCACATGTACTATTATTAACCCAGTATTACCTCTATTGTGGTTGAAGTGTATTGTAGATGGATTATGGAAATTATCGAGTGTGGAACTTTATTTATTCTTTTGAAATGTATATAAATTTCCACACTCAATGATTTCCATCTACAATACCCTTCAACTATTATTCAATCGAGTGAGATCAGAGGTATTTAAATATGTCAAATATCAAGATTTTGCAACGATATTGGTATCATCAGATCAGGATCATCATTGATTGCATTTTTCTGCTACGCAGGTTAGATTTCGCTCTACTCTAATCATAGTTAATAACTATGCGCTAATCTACTCTAGCTTCCTATTTGAAAACGTTGGCCCTTGATTGTCCTATTATTATTATAGGTTGGCCACCGCCCACAAAACACGTGATACTGGAAGCACGATCGAGTGGCTTGAGATGTTCTGCATATCACATTGAAGAAATCATTAAAATTTTTGACTAAGTCAGCCATGATTTCTTACTTGTGAAGCTTCATAACTTCGGCACCAAAGGTAAACTTCTTCACTGCCACTAGTTCAGCGATTAATATCTTTCTGGGCCATTTCCGAGTGTCACTGCAACCTGCTTGTAAATCAAGCACACAACTCACCTTGTCGTAACTGCCATGCGACAGATTTATTAGAAGGGAATATTACTAACTTCTTATTAACCGAACGCAAGGTCTGTACAGAGAAATATCGGACCGAGGTCTTTTATAAACATAGGAGACTTGTTCTACTGATTTTTTAAATTTCATTAGGCTCGTTTGGCAAGTACAGGTGAAAGGGTTCTTTTAGAGATTCTGCCCCCTGGGTTCCTTCAGGCGTCTCTGCCCCCACGCACCTCTTAATTTGTGCAAGCACATTTTGAAATGTCATATATTCAATCCTTCTCTAAACCTAAAATACGATGCAGGTTCGATGCAGGCACATTCTGAAGTTGACTTTGCTCGCAGGCGCTAATTATAATATAACTAAGTATAATATAATATCAGCTCCCTGCTTGGGAGCATCCTCATTTATATCGTAATAGAAGACTTTGCGGAGTGTCCCCAGGACCAGCTGACCATTTCTACTATTCTATGAAGTGCTAGACTTAATTAATGAAAAACACACAGCACACATATTAAATTTTCTTTAAAATGTTTCTATTATCTAAAAGGTCTTTGCTTTGACATATGTGTTTGCATGATCCTAATCAGTGTTCTAGATAACCATGTTAGAAACTCTCTTTTAATCGATGATTGCAGCTATAGACTAAATTTTGATCACAGGTACAGCTAGAATAAGCATCTTAAAATTAGTAAAATTACAAAGTTTGGTTGCAAAATGTTCTACGCATGGGAAAATGTACCACTTTCGCCCCAAATGTGGTGCATTTTCCCTTGCGTAATACAAATTAATACAAAATTTGCAAATTTCGCAGGGGTATATCTTACTCATTTTACAACATTTCGCAACCAAACTTTGCAATTTTACTAATTTTAAGATACTCTATCTACTGTAGCTGCGGTGATGGATTTCGTTCTTCTTGCCTAGATCAAAATTTAGTACATAGCTGGAATCATTAAATGTTAAAAAATACACCCTTGCCTTGGCTACAGTGTCGTAGCAAGCTCGATAATCGGGGGGGGGGGGGGGCTCATATTCATATATTCGTATTCACAGACCATAAAAACAATCGATTTCAAAAGAAATTAATAATGCTGAACACGAATATATGAATATAAGCCCCCCCCCCGAATTATCAAGCTTGCAACGGCACTGGGCTATAAGTATAAAGCCTCATTTCCATGATTCAGGGCTTGAAATTTGTTGTATCCTAATATTCACTGGATACCAGATTCAAAATTGGATACTCGACATCACAAGCTCAGTATCCAATGGGATCATAAACATATTTCTCTTCTCTATAGATATCTCTCCATTGTTTCTTTGTTTCAAATCTTTCTAAACATATCTGAGATTCATTATATTATCAAAGTCATTACAATTGAAATCTTGTTTTGCCTCATTTTAAAATTTTAAATGTTTATATATTATTATCCAAATGTGGGATACTCAGTTTTTTGAGTGGATGCCAGAGTTAAAGTTTGCAGAATCTGCCTACACGATAGTGGGGGAAACTTTGAAATTTCAAGCCTTGTGACTTTTACTTTAGAACTTTTTATCTTGTTGACAAAATATCAGATAGTTCAAAGATGATATAATCGAGGGCTCAAAATAGTGGTGAAAAGAATTTTGAACTGCCAAGTCAAAAATAAAATAGCAGGCATAATCCTCAAACAGCCAGTTGTAGTCAGACCATTTTGGCAATTGGCAGTTCAAAAAACAAAATTCTAACCGAAAAGAAAACAGTTTACCAGGCTATATTTGTTTTCTATTTCAAGCTCTGATATAATCCACACTAAATGCAACATAACTTTGTGAGCAAAAATGTCTTCTTCACCGTCATTTTGGCTGTTTCTGCTATACTCGGGTACTAATAATGTTAAGAAAGGCAAATGTATGCAAATCAGTTTGCCACAATACTGTCTTTAGTTCTAATATTCAACATCACTTCCAATAGCTTTAACAGCCAAAATGGCCATGAAGATAAAGTTTTTTTCTGAGAATTATTCCATTTTGTTTTAGAATGTTCTGGAAATCATACATAAATATGTTAAATTTCCAACCATAATATGTGCATATGTGAAATTTCAGGCTCTGTAGTCAAGACAATTCATTTTCTGGGTGTATTCCAACCCCCTCTCCTAAGTGACATGAAGTTATCCTAGACCATTACACTAAAATGACTATCTACAGTATACTATATACATATATGTAAGTTATGAAGCGGTCATTATTTACAGGGAGGGAGGGGGTGGGGGAAAATACTGGTTGAAAACTTTTCCAAACCTGCCCTCCATCATGCCCGAAGGTGAACATTTGGTGAAGGATACTCAGAGTTATAAATTTAGCCATTGTACGAGCCTCAAATCTTTAACCCCCCCCCCTGATTAAAACTTTTTAACCACCCTCCCTATCTGTGAAGATAAAGTTTTGTTTACCCCCTCCCATGTGTCACCCCCTCTCCACACATAATGACCACTCCTTTTATTAAAAGTATTTACTTATCTTCTCTCTTCCCCAGATGTCACAAACTCCTCTGTGAGAATATGTTCATAAGTTCTGGTATGATTCATTAAAACTGTTAATTCTTGTGCTTTATAAAGTGACAAACTTGTTGTTGTTCAGTATCTTATATTCATTATATTCAGTAAAATTGGTGTGCAATGTTCCGTGAAAGTTCAGGATACAAGAGTTATTCAGCATTATGTTGTTTCTTATGCTTACGTAAGTTTTTTTCCCAAACAAATTCTTTGTTACAAATATCACATTTGTGATTCTTAGCTCCACTGTGGGTGTCCTTGTGTCGTTTCAAGTCATATGAGCGAGCATAAGCTTTATCACACTGGTCACATTGATAAGGTTTTTCATTTGAATGTGTTATTTTATGTCGTGAAAGCTTGGAAGCTGTGGCAAATATCTTCTTGCAAACATCACAGGTGTGCATTTTTTCACCATTCTTACTAGTCGTGGCTGCTTCTACCGTTGTCTGGATATTTTCATCACTTGTACTAGTGGTAGCCGCATCTGGTTCTGCCGTCTTCTGGATACTTTCATCACTCGTACTAGTGGTAGCCGCTTCTGGTTCTGCCGTTGTCTGGATATTTTCATCACTCGTACTAGTAGAGGCTACTTCTGTTTCTTCACTTGTGGGATAATCAACTTGTTCTGAAGTATTTTGACCCTTTGTTTCTTCACTAACATGGTTTTGGTTTTCATTAGCCAGTGCAGCTAATGTCTTTCCACATTCTATCAGAAGTTCAGCAGCGTGTTGTTTCTTATGTTGACGTAAACTACCAGACCAAAAGAATGCCTTGTCGCACATATCGCATTGATAACTTTTGACTCCACTGTGGGTCTGCTTGTGTCGTTTCAAATCAAATGACTGAGCGTAGGCTTTAGGACACTGGTCACATTGGTAAGGTTTCTCTCCTGTGTGTCTTCTCTTGTGAGTTTTAAGTTTGGAGGCTGAGGAGAATTTCATTTCACATTCATCACATTCATGCGTTTGTCCTTTCAAATGTTGCTTCTTGTGTTTACGCAAACTGAATTCATAAAGAAACGTTTTGTGACATTGATCACAAGCAAATGTTTTATCTCCACTGTGACTTTCTTGATGACGTTTCAAGTCAAATGATTGGGCATAAGCTTTGGGACATTGATCACATTTATATGGTTTTTCCCCGGTATGTGTTCTTTGATGACATTTCAGTTTGTACATGGTTGCAAAACTCTTCTCACAAACATCACATTTATTTTTCTTTGGTCTTTTTTCTTGTACAGAATTGTCACCATTGGGATCAGTGTTTTGTCCATCACAAGTGTTTTTATGAGTATTAAGATAGCCTAAAGCAGCAAATGCCTTCCCGCAGTCACATTTAAAAGGTTTCTCAATACCATGGACTGCCTTGTGTTCTCCTAATGCGCTAGACCAGGTAAAACTTTTGTCACAAATGTCACATTTAAAAGGTTTTTCTTCCACATGCTGTCGTTTATGTTGTCGTAAACTGCCCGACCAGAAGAACGCCTTGTCGCACAAGTCACATTGGTAACTTTTCACTCCGCTGTGGGTCTGCTTGTGTCTCTTCAAATCAAACGATTGTGAGTAAGCTTTTGGACACTGGTCACATTGGTAAGGCTTTTCTCCTGTGTGTGTTCGTGTATGGCATTTGAGTCTGGAGGATGTTGTGAATGTCTTCTGACACACATCGCATGTGTATAGTCGTCCACTGGATGAAGGGTTAGTATTTGGCGCCACAATACCATTCATCTCATCTTCAGTGTGTTTATTTTTATGTCTATTTAAGTACCCTAATGCATTAAATGTTTTCCCACAGACATCACATTGATGTGGTTTGTCAGCGTTAGCTTCAGCATGAGTTTTCTTGTGGTCACCAAGGGCACTCGACCAGGTGAAACTTTTATCGCAAATATTACATTTGAAAGGTTTCTCCTCAAGGTGTTGCTTTTTATGTTCACGTAAACTGCCGGACCAGAAAAACGCTTTGTTACATAAATCACAATGGAAAGATCGGATGCCACTGTGAGTTTTCTTATGTCGTTTTAGATCAAAGGACTGGGCATATGCCTTGTCACATAAATTACATTTGTACGGCTTGGCACCTGAATGTGTTCGTTTATGACATATCAGTTTAGATGAAGTAGCAAATGCTTTGTTACATTGGTCACACTGGTGAGGCTTGTATCCTGTATGAGTCGTTTCGTGATAACGTAACCCTGGTAATGTGAAAAATTTCTTATTGCATTTGTCACATTTATAAGGAGTCACACCGGTATGTGTTCTTATATGATTCTGTAGAGATACAAGATTGGAATAGGCTTTCTCACATGAACCACATTTATACGGACGTTCCCCGGTATGTTTTCTCTTGTGTATAACCAAGTAGCCGGCATCAGCAAATGATCTCTTACAAACATCACATGTGTATGGTTTAATGCCGGAATGTGTGCGTTTATGTCGAGAAAGAGATTTAGATTGGGAAAATGATTTTTTGCACACATCACATGTATAAGGTTTTTCACCAGTGTGGATTCTACGATGACGTATCAAGTCACCTGACTGCGAACAACGTTGTCCACAGATGTCGCAAACATATTGTTCATTACTATGAATTTTTTTATGTCGATCTAGAGCACTTGCCTGTGAGAATGACTTCTTACAAACGTCGCAAGCATACGGTTTGTCGTTAGGATCAATATGTGCATGTTGTGTGAGCAAACTCGTGAACAGATTCCCGATATCAAAGTTGTAGACTTCATTGTCCGGCTGAGGCGTCGGGTTCACCATACTGGCGTTCATTGGAACAGGATTGAAATAAGGAACATTTCCTGGGATATTACCACCGTAATATTCATTCATTTTCACTTCGTTTGATTCAAAATCACTCTTAGAGCAATCTTTGATAAAAATTATTCTTTAATTCTGCAATAAATTCCCACAAAATCAATATAAAATCAATATAAACTCACAACAATCGTCAGTTCTCACAACGCGCAATGCAGAAAGTATGTGGGCTATCGATCAAACATTGTTCACGTGACAGGATATTGACTCGTCACACCCAGCCACAGTCCAATCAGAATCCGCGATTGTGAATTATTGAATGATATCCAATGTCATGCGGCGAGAAGTATTTGCGGACTGCAGAACTTTGTTGGTGCGGACATCTAACTAGCGGCCAGACTGGCAGTGAATTTCTAGATCTTGCGTGTGGGGAAATACTAATAGGGTATTATCGTGGGCCGTGAATTGCCAATATTTGTTCTTGCGAAATATGAAATGACTGATTTATGTGTCATTATTATTATAAACGAATTTATACACAAGATAGCCCTATCATGATACAATATATTCATATTCATATAAAGAAAAACCCAATATTGAAGTTTTTCAACTAAATACCAGCCTAAAATGAACATGTTTCGTGATTGAATTGCTCATACAAAGTGATCATACGTTCTTTATTTTTATTAATTATTGTGAAAAACCGAAGCCTGTGTCGTCAGAAACTAGAAACGTGGATAAATGGACTCAAAGATGGGGACTCAAATTCAACCCTCGAGAGTTGAATAGCACATCATCAACGGTGAAACTTTACAGCATGTCAGAAATACCTTTTAAGAGATACCTGGGCGTGACAGTCATCCATAGGCGGTGGAACAGGGGGCTAGGGGGCTACAGCCCTCAAAAATAAAATTAGTGGGGCGGCTGGGGCCGAAAAAAACGGATCGTCTGTCTTTCCACCCCATTTTTATATGTTGGACAATTTATGGAAATTAGCCTTAGCCCCCACCAAAAAAAAACCTGTTCCGTCGCCACCATAGTCGCCAGATTGCAAACAAGTTATTTTTCGACATGTGACGTCACAAATTTACAAGTTGGACTGTTGGAGTGATATTGGCACAGATATTGGTCTTGTGATTTAGTGTACAGGAATAAATTGCGTGTTGCGGGTACCTGTTCTGCTTGGATAATATTTTACTTTTACTTGACACAACATGGGATTATTTTGTTCTCAATATTTTTGTTGTGTATTCCTCCTTACTATATCGTTCAACGAAACTTTTGGATATTTTCGCCTCAAGGCTCATTTTCCCAGACAGCCTGTGTCAACAACAAACCAAGCAGCAAAGAAATCAGAATGTAAATTTTGTACGTATGAAACCAAGTATTTTGATCAAAAGGTCAGCTATTTAATATGAGAATTGTAGAGTTATTGGGAAATATTTGGTATTAAATGTACTGTTTACTTTAGTTTTATATATATGACGAATATATTGGTTGAAGCTCATTAGCTCAATGAATATTTAAAATTTCATTATTAATAACTAATTATCTTGCCCCTATGATTATCTCTGAATTCACTTGAAACTGCACTTTTATAAACATAAGCTACTATGTTAATTGCAAATTTGTCACAAAATATAAATCTTTTAATTAAAATCAGACCAAGCTTGTAAATATTGGCATTAGGGGGATGTTTCACTGATCTATCAGTGGGATGTTTACATTCATTTGGCTGACTACCATGAGCCAATAGATCTACACTTTCTGAATTTGATGCGGCCTTACTAGCATAACTGATATAACTGTAGTGTTTGCAAAGTAGGGCAAAACTGGACAAGATCTCCTCCATGTAATCTCAATTTGGGGTGTGTTTACTGCATGAGCCCTAGGCCCTGGTTTGAAGATCTGGCGACTGGGGCAAGCCCTGATTTGGACCATCTTGCCAGGACTGGCTCACTTCCATCATTATTATGAATAATGAAAAATTTCCACATGGAAAGGTTTTTTTAAGTTTACGGTAAGCTGATACCTTTCTGCCTTATTTTATGAAGTCCAACATCATATTCTGGCAAATCAAATTTTCAAACAACCAACTTACTATTAAATATTAATTATATTATTCTAGAGCTAAATATTTGAGCTAAATATTGAAAAAGCTGATTTTCTTACAGATATGGTGGGTATTTCATTGAGACCTACTAGGAGGGTCAGCCCGTCCTGTTGTGTTTATATGGGAATTACTATTCAGCCATACTAAACAAATCTTGGCTATAGGTTCATGGGGAAGAATTTTTAATAAGGATTTCAATTAATAACTCATTGCCTGCCTCCTAGTCTCCTACGCAGCCTGTTCGCGGGTCCGAGGTTTTCTCCCCAAAACCTCGGACCCGCGAACAGGCTGCGTAGGAGACTACCTGCCTCCCTGCCCATAGTGGGCTTATATAAACACCCCCTAACTGGACTTAGTGGCATGTATCTCTTGCAAATGGACAGGACTTTTGTGTTGATACTCAGGGCTGGTAAGGAGTTGCATGGGAAATGGAGAAGAACTTTCCCAAGTTTCCTTATGTCATCATCATGTGTGCACTAACTTCCACACTCAGCAAAATTGCTGTAGCAATGATGCAAGACTTGATATTGAAACATATATCCTGCCGGTCCAAGCTAGGGCCATGTGGCATCACAGGGAGGCACCCTGTTGGGGACCCAAGCCCAATGCATTGGGAACTTGTTGTAACCAGTGTGTAGTGCTGTTAGACACTGTTCAAAACAATTGTATTTTGCCACAAAGCATCTTCAAAATACAGGAAATACCATTTCAGAGACTCAAAATTTAAACTTTTTTTTTGGGGGGGGGCGAGCTTGCCTCCCTGATTTCAGTGGCTGTAAAAACACAGCCTCCCCCCTGCAACCATAACAGCCCTCCCAGTATCCTAGTAGTTGTTTGGATAATAGACATTCTACTTAGCGGTATCAAAACATTGAAGTTGGCTTTCTTTGGGGGGCTGGGGGGGGGGCAGTTGCCTCCCCCCCAGTGAAAATGAAGTCATGCAAATTACAAACATAATTCAGGCAAAAATTGGGGGAAATAACTTTAAAAAGAAGACATATGTAATATAGTATATGAAAATACCAGAAATATGTAAAAGTAACACAAAATTTTGACAAATAGGAAAAACGTCAGGTGAATTTCTTTCTGCCCCCTGATTTTTCCCGTTGTTGGGAGAAAACCCTGTGGATGACACACATTTGTTTAGTATCCCAATGGATACTGAGCTAATTCCAGTGTCCAATTTAACACATATGGTATCCCAATGGATACTGAGCTAATTCCGGTTTAACACATGGTATGCCATGGGTATTGGGTCACTGCAATTAGTCCTGCTTGTCAGGGAATTGCTGGCTCTGTGCAGGTCAAAACTGGGTAAATGTTTCAAAGCTGCAAATGTTTCAGTTGTGAAAGATCACTTTCAGCACGTTGCTATCATTTTCTGCCATCTTCATTTTGCTGTCACAGTTTGGACAAATTTTTCCACATTCTCAATCAAACTGGGATCTCAAGACACTCTTTAAAAGTGTCTAGAAAAGATTGTCCTTCGGTAGTGTTTAGTCTTTTCCCCTGGACTACCTCATTAGTCTTGTAGCCTTGAGGCTGCTTCAAGAGTTTAATCTGGTTGTTCAACTTGGTGTTGATTAATTATTATTAACCCATTAACTTGCATTGCACTCTAATGTGCCCAGCTAGTACTTTATTATTTTACTCTGTCTAATCCTAGATAGTTTTGCTCGTCAAGGGGAGAGCGTTGGTGCTCAATGCCAATGAATGGGTTAAGGCCGTTAAGCAATGGTCAGCACAGCACTTAGCTCTAAACATAAAGCAGATGACATATGGATCTTCCCTATCTTTTTTCTAACAATAATTTAATTAAAATGAGATGCCAGTGTTTGAAAAAAACAACTTTTGTTGAATTGTTGGCATTCAGCAGTTCATGTCTTATTGCAGTAATCTATTCTTGGGTTTCAATCACGTGATATTTTAGCAAAATTTGACTCAGGTGGGGGTCAATCATTGGACTGAAGTTAACTAAAACAACAAAGAAACATGTAAATGAATTCTCCGACTATATTATAAAAGCCAATAGGCAATACAAAACAATATAAACAATATAAAAGCTGTCCCTTTTAGCCCAAGCTTACCCTTGACACATACCCTTGACCCCCCACGTCACGTCATATGGAACCCAAGCATTACAGTTGGACAGAATGAATGAGAGTGGATTGATAAAAAATCATTACGCTACTATATAGTATATAGTAATATTCGAAGGAAGCATCTCAAAACCTTGGCGTCACTAACCATAGGTTTAGATTTCAGTCCTCATTTTTGGTTTGAAAGATTATTATTTAATTCTCCAGTTTTGCACTAAACGATTACCACTGGTCAAAGATTGGTTATAGGGTTCGTTAGGCCATGGGTCAATATGCCATTTGATATAATGTACTTTAATAAGTCATAGTGTTTGAATATGTTTTATATTTTAACATATAGTTGGACCACTTCAGTTTTGAAAGAAATAAGACATTTAAACAACGTTACTTGGTCAGTGATAAATACTGGAAGTCCGGAGGGCCAATATTGTTTTACTGTGGTAATGAAGGTGATATCACGTGGTTTTGCAATAACACAGTAAGTCAAGTGACGTACTTTCTACCAGTGGTGCATGGGTACGCTGTATTGGGGGTGCACACATATTTTGCCCTCTTGACGTGCTGAAAATGTCGATTCTTTTGGCTTAAATTTGATGAAACTATTTCCTTAAATAATAGGCTATATTTCATATTATTCTGAAACTGCAGAGTACAACGAAAAAGTATTTGTCTCGAGCGGGATTAGAATTCGCATAGTGTTTCCAGACTGCTGCTCTACCCATCGAGTCAACGGGGATTGGTAGCGAGTCTTATCCAATTTAAGTGCACGAAATATTTTTGTGACTTAACGCTTGCCTTGGAAGACGCGCAGTGTTTCAATTTCAGAACCATCCTACAATTACTAGTTTCTCATATCTCTCAGGATGGTTCTGAAATAAACTATATATTAAACGGCTTTTATGAAAGTTTCAGATTGATAGGGATATAACTACTTGAAAAATAACTACCTTGAGCGAAGGCCCTCCTTCGGGAAGGTAGTAATATAGTAGCCAATATAACTAGTCACCTGTCCTTCAAAAGGTTTCAGATATTATTGTCTTTCCTACTAATATACAGTATGCAATATAATTTGTTGTCAGTTTTGGAGAGGATTTAATGATTCTGCTACAGTATATATATATATATATAAGTCGTAAAATGTAATTACAATTATCATCAATTTAGTTTGGTTGGTTTGTGGTAGCATTTTGTTTTGTGACCATTATATGTCATTAAAGTATTGTTCTAACCAAGTACTCGTGAAGTATGATAAATGTTGGTACGATACGTTTGGAAAGGAACTAACAGGAAGTGGAGAACTGTATAGTTTTGTAGCAGACTATCTGTAAAGGTTTTTAGCATGCAGTATTTAAGAAAGACTCCACATCTATTAATTTAGGGATTCATGTGGGATATTGCAGAAGAATTTAATGCAATGCTAGTTTTTGGTGAGCACAGATTTTATGGAAAATCTCTGCCATTTGGTAACACTTCTTACAAGGTAAGGCTGGCCATTTCTAAAATATTTTGTGTAAATTGAGTTTTCGCATCAAATTACGTCATCGCCAATGACCATGTTTTACGTCATTGCAACAGAATTTGTCATGATTAGAGACTTTTGATTTTTAGAGTCCTGAACATTTGGGGTTCTTGTCGTCAGAACAAGCACTGGCTGATTTTGCAACGATGATACAACATATCAAGGTAAGTGTGGATCAGAAGTCCCAGCCGGCTGCACCTAGTCTCGTGACAGGGTAAGAAGTCCTTGATTGATACCAGAGTGTAAGCAACACAATAATTGTATGAATGATAATGCGAACGCTGTTGGATTTATGTTTCTTCAAATTTTGATTTCCACTACCGCTACAGTTACCATGAACCAATCAGATGCATGTAACCGTGAAAGCGTATTAAGCCTGTGGTAGGCAGTGGTATAGTTGGAGTCAAATCTTAACCTTTCTAATGTCAGTAATATGTCGTCTAATCCTTACTGAACCTCTTCAGTTTTCATAACTCAGATGCATCAGGAACAGCGTTCCGTTGCAAGTAGATGCAAAAAATCATCACATCTGCTATCACCCTCATGCAAACAACAAATGATGATATCACTAATACCTCATAACTTCATACTGATCATATATATCAACTCTCCTGAAACGCATATTAAGACCCACACTATTATTTACGTACTAGATAAAACATGAGCAGCCGATCTTTATCTGATATAAAAACTCGAGCCGTAGGCGAGAATTATAATAATATCAGTAAATCAGGACAAATCTTTATGAGTTTTACAAACATTGATTAAACATTCATTTCTTTTGAATTTTCTTCATGAATTATTAATGAGTTTTATAATACTCATTAAATTAAATTTACGGTATTATTTATATTTAATTAGTTTACATTCATGATATAATGAATTACCAACTGTACAATATGACCATGCCAAGTGGATGCCATGTCTGTTTTATGCTTTCAGAAAACACGTGACGGTGCAGATCACAGTCCTGTAATTGCGTTAGGTGGATCATATGGAGGTATTTTGTTTTCTCAATGCTGTCTTCTTCAATGAGCGTGATATAAAATGGAGCTTCTATATATCTGAGACAAAATCCTGGGGGTTGTTTGTTCAAAAACCGGTTTATGGCTCAATCCAAGGTTAACAAAATTTTCAAAGCAATCTTCCCAACAGTTTGTTCGTAAAAATCGGGAAATGTTTTTCTAGAAATCTTGTCTGCATCAACAGAAGTTTTGGTTTCTATAATTTTGAAATAAACAGACGTGCAGAATACATAAAACAAAACATTAGGTTAAATTTTAACCGAGGGTTAGCATTAATCCAGCTTTGAATAACTGGCCTCAGATGATTTAGATAAAGTTGAAGTTCATTCAAATATATTTCATATCTTGGACTACTTTGAGATTATTGATTTTCATGAAGACGAATCACAAGCTATATACATGAAACATTCATGTCTGTGTTCTAATTATGAAGATATAAAACCACTCGTCTTTGGCTCATGTTATATCTTATACAATATCTTATACATCGCTCCTGCGAAAAATTACCTCGAGGTGGGAAAGTGCAGATTGAAATTTCTTCTAGGACATTAAAGTTATTTCAACTGCGCAATGTCCAACTACAACTGTTTTTATAATGGTATCACAGGTTTTCCCATTTTGTGTCTTTCATTCCCAGTAACCCAAGTCTCATTTACCAGCCCAAAAATAGACAAATCCCAGTTCTCATTTTACCCTTTGGGACCCTCTTACCATGATACTTTTGTTTTCAGGCATGTTGGCGGCTTGGTTTAGGATGAAATTTCCAAATGTTGTAGCTGGGTTAGTGTATTCGTGAAATTCATTTCCGTGTTATGTTTTGTTAACATGGCTACAGGGCAGGGCCATAGCGACCGGTGTGTGTGTGTGTGTGTGTGTGTGGGGGGATGTAACAGCCCCGCAGTATTAGTTCATGAGTAATTGCAGGTACATTTAGGCGTGACTTGAGTTGGTTTTCAGGGGAATCAAGATAAGAGCATTGACAGGCAAATGTGGACGCTAAAAGTGAACGCTAGCTAAAAATGCATAACGTAGAACGTAATTGAAAAAATCAGGTAATCTGACCCCCCCCCCCCCCCTGAGTACAGAAGTACAGTTGTATTATTCACTCCAATTAATAAACAAAAATCTTGGGAACAACTTTCAAAAATAAAATCATAATAGCGGTTCAAAATCAATGTGAAATTTCCGTTTAATTGTTATCGAAAGTTTGTAGAGATTTATCATTAATTTTACAATATCTTTCTAGTGCTATTGCCTCTTCAGCTCCAATTCTTCAGTTCCAGAATATCACGCCTTGTGAGGTATGGAAATTAACAATTAAAACCTCCTTGTGAGGTATGGAAATTAATAATTAAAACCTCCTTGTGAGGTATAATCGCTTAATAAACTGCATTTCCGCTTGCAAGAAAATTTTGCTGTTGAAATATTTCGCTCAATTTCTTTTGAATTGTGAGCAGTTAAGTAGAACTGATTTATTCGGATGCTCACAATTCGAAAGAAATCAAGCGAAATATTCGGACGACGAAATATCTCTCTGTTAAAGTGGAAATCCTCACTTATTCAATTATTGTATAAAATATTATTGTATAAAAACTTATGTGTATCAGGAGTCTTTACCCTCGGTTGGGTTGTTCGTTGTCAGCAGGAAACTAAAGGCTGTGGCGGCCATGGGTCAAGGCAAACGCATTTACAAAAGTTTGTCGTAAGCCTGGTTTCCATATGGTATAACTGTCGCGAACGTGTCGTGAAGTGTTTGTCGTGAATGATTTTTATGCGTGTTTCATATGGTTGTAACTGTCGTGCACTGACGTAAGTTAATTTCGTACCCAGGGATCGTACAAGCAGCTGGCGGCAGTTTTAGAAAAGACAAACACGGTCCCCCCCCCCCCCTAATTGTCGCAAAACTGTTGCAACGCTGTCGTTTTTCCGTTTCCATTAAAACATAACCGTCACGACACGTTTTTAGCCTGACGCAACTGTCGTCGAGATAGAACTCGAGTCTATCTCGACGACACTGTTGTAACTGTCGTGAACTGTTGCCAGCGTGTTGCGACAAGACTTTCTTCATGTTTCCATTTGGTCACGAACACCATTCTGACGACAGTTACAACACGTTCGCGACAGCTACATTAACCATATGGAAACCATGCAGACTTTAAGTTTGTGTGAAAAGACTTGTGGATTAAAGTGCATGCATAATTGGTACTTGATTTTCGCTGACGTAGGTTGTGTGCGAGTGCCTTCTAGTACTTCGTAATGGTTTTTTATTTCCAGCATTCGAATTGATCCTGTTTGTTATAAGTCTTATTCCAAGTATTAAACAATAATTTACAGAGAAAGTTCGTCATTTTTAGACATTTTACAAAATTGTTTCGGATGATTTCGCAAGAGAGGGAGAAACGTGTTTCAATCTGATAAAAAAATCCTGGAATATTATTTTTGATGATGGCGAATCAAGTAAGCTGTTTAGTTTCTCAAACTATAGTAGCTGTAATATCTAAGTACTAGGTATATATTTGTGCAATAGAATATATTTAGCATAACATAACGATATAGTTCTGATTGATGTCTTAGTGTGTTCCTTCTACACAGCGTGTCCTATGTCTATATATTTAATTACAATCTCGTTCCCCGAGCCTGCGATCCTTGGGAAGGAACGCGAGGCTCTGGGATAATCCGTTTCAGGGAGGAATCTGATTGGCCGTTGAAATGGAATGCGTAGTTCAATCTTAGCCAGGATTCCTGGCTTCCGGCAACGGATTAATTTATCCCAAAGCCTCGCGTTCCTTCCCGAGGATCGCAGGCTCGGGAACGAGATTGATTTAAATTAGTTCCGACCGTATAGTCCTGGTGCCGAGTGAATGACCTGACGTCATTACTATATCACTCCCCTTTTTTATCTAATTACCGACGAGGGAATTCCCTCGCCATATCGTTCTGGTTGCCTAACATTCCTTGTCGATCGTCCTGGCTCAGGGTTAGTGTCAATTCTGTCTCGTTCGGTCCTTTCCGCGTCATACGTTTCACTGTCATCGTCGTCGTCGACTTGAACATCACTCTTTGGCTTCGCTTGAAGTGTGATACATTGCGAGTTATAGTGTGCCCTGTCTGACTACGTGCTGTCACCGTGTTGTTGTTTCGCGAGATCACAATGTGGGGTGTTTCATTGAAGTTAGGGGTGAGTTTGTTCCCTCTCTTTTGCTTCCACAAAACGTAGTCGCCAACTTTTATTGGGCTTTCTTTAACGTTTCTCTTTTCATCAGCGTAACGTTTGTTGTATTGTTGTCTTTCACCTTCCTTTTTCCGAACCTCGACGATTTTTTCCTTGAACTTGGCGATTAAATAACTGTTCAGAGGGTGGAACACCAGTGGTACAATGCGGTGTGGTGCGATGGTGCAACAGGAAACGACTTATCTCTTGTTTCCATGGACGACCGTTTAGCAGCTTTCTGGGATTTTCCCAAGGGTTGCATGAAGCGTTCTCCCTCACCGTTGCTTTGGGGCCATTTGGGAGTAGAGAAGATTGCCTTTATTCCAACGGCGATTAGATAGCGTTGGTATTCTTCGCCATTGAAAGGGGGACCATTGTCGCTTTTGAGAAGGGTAGGAATGCCATGAACGGCAAAGATCTTGTCGAGTTTTGGTATCACATTAGAGGCTCGCGTGGAGTGGACAATTTCGACCTCGGGAAACCGAGAATATCTATCTACAACGACAAGAAGGTATTCTCCAGTGGGTAGAGGACCATAGAAGTCGACATGAACAGTTTGCCAAGGTCCATCAGGCATGGTGGTGGGGGTGATTGGCGCTGGTGGGCCGGGTGGGCCAAGGGCTTGGCAAGGAAACCTCTCAACAACATCTCTAAACCTTTACCGCAAAATCCTAATAAAGATCTTAAACTCAATGACATTCTCGAGAGAAATGCCCAAGTTTTCGACGGATTGGTAAAACTGAAAGGACAGACTGTCCACCTAAACATTGATCCCGATGCTAATCCTAAAGCTGAACCAGCGCCGCATCCCTTACCATATTCGAAACAAAGTTAAAGATGCAATCATAACGACAACAAATGTCGTATCTGTTGTTTGTACGTAAACAAGTCACGTGCGTGGACAAGGTCTTATCTGTGCGTGTAGCTGTGGCAATTTCGTCGAATGGCATGGCGCGGGGGGGGGGGGCAATGTGTCGTTCAATGAAGTTGACGTATTCTTCAGCCATGCGATCCGGGTATGACATGCGTGGTGACGCAGGATGACGTGATAAATAATCAGCGGGGTTGGTGGCACCAGGAAACCTTTGTTGTTGTCGACGCGAGCCCTGTTGGGGTATCGGCTATCCTCTCACAAAAATGCCAAATGTCGCGAATTCCAAAGTCATTGCTTACGCCAGTCGTGCCTTATCGCCCGTCGAAACACGTTACTCCCAAACCGAACGAGAAACCCTCGCTATCGTCTGGGCTGTCGAACATTTCCACATGTTCCTGTTTGGACATCATTGTAATATCTTCCCGTCGCGGGCTTGTCGGGGAGCCTCGGTCAAACGAGGACGAGAGTTGATGAGAGTTCTCTCGCTCGCGTTTGACCGCCAACTCTTATATAGGGCTTCGGTGGCCAAGTGGTTAGCGCACTTGCCTTTCACCTCCGAGGCCACGGGTTCAAGCCTCAGTGAGAACTTTCTCAATGCGACTCGAACCCAGTCCTCATGTAAAAAGAGCAAAGTCAACGCTCTGCCGAAAGTCGTGGGTTTTCTCCAGGTACTCCAGTTTCCTCCCACAGGGAAACTTGACATAACTTGACATAGAAAGTTGACATAGAAAGTTGACATAGAAAGTTGACATAGAAAGTTGACATAGAAAGTTGACATAGAAAGTTGACATAGAAAGTTGACATAGAAAGTTGACATAGAAAGTTGACATAGAAAGTTGAC
>CACRXK020002404.1:0-40489 GCA_902702795.2 Paramuricea clavata | reverse complement strand
CAACTTATTAGTACCTAGGTGTAGAACTGAACGTTTTTCGAACAGTTTCATTCCTGCTGCGTCTCGTGCTTATAATAATAAGTAAACTTTAGATTATTATCGTTATTTTTATCTAACTTACCTATTTTTACCTGGAAATATAGAATAGATTGAATACCTATGTTCTTATACCCTGTAATTCCAAAGTAATTCAGTTGTCACTGCTAGTTTGGAAATTTATAATAATAATAATAATAATAATAATGATATAAAGTTGCATGGGAGTTCTGTTTCCTGCAGTTCTGACCCTGTGCTGTAGATAGCCTTGTCTCCAACTTTCTATAGTGCCTGTTTATCCTTTTAACATACACATAGTGCAGTGAGAAAAGATGTAAGGGGTTTGATGATTCAAGTAAACCATTATCTTCTAAATGATAAAATAGGTGGTAATAGATGCAGGTATCATCCTCAAACAGATCACGCCACAATCTTTCGATCCGCTGATTATGAACGCTCCTACCGGTGATCATACTTCCCCTCCCTAGTCCTCGTGAAGGATGCTGTAGCATGTAAAGAGAAACAGCTGTATTTTCGCCTCCCTTATCAGACCGAACTCTGGATGGCAATCCATATTCACTAACTGCATCCAAAAAACAATTTAAAACTGTTTCAGCACGATTATTTTCATTGCACCTTAAAAAAACTGCGATTCGTGTGTACCCAACAATCCCACCATGTATGACCAGTCGCCACCTAAACCAGTTTTATAATTTAAAACAATATTAATAATATAATAAATTAAAGCTTATAATAATGTCAATGGTAAATTGCCTAAAGGCAGTTTCCATTGTAGTCGCTTTCCCCGAGCAGATGGAACGATCTGCAAACATTAGTCAACTTTCTCTGCAGTTGTTGCAGCTACCTAAATGCTCGCGGACACGCCATGAAAGTAGACGGCGTGCCCTTGCGACCGATTTTCCTCATGATTAAAATTGGTTGCCCCGCCCGCCTGGACAAAGTGGCTGCAATGGAAAATTAATTAATGTAGCAAATTTTTCATGTCCAGTGTGCTGCTGTCACGTTTTCTTATTCAATTTGATGAGAGAAAGTTTGAGCCCAAAACCCATGCATGGTCCCAGAGGAAAAGAGAAAATATTTTTCATCTCTGCTCAAATTTTAATTGGGTGATTTGGGCATTTTTACAGTACACATTTACATGTATAATATCAAAGTGTACCTGGTCAATTTATGGTTGCCGTCTATGTGCCATAATGCCAAAGGACCAGAAACACTATATTGCCTTCTTGGAGTCAATCTCAGCCATCTAACAGCAACTCCTTGGGGGTCAACCCTTCGCATCGACTCTCGAACACTCATTTGCGGGGGATTCAACCCAGCAACAGCAAGTTGGGAAATAACTCTACGGTATCCTGCATTAGGAAATTCCTGTAAAACCTCCCTCATTTTGGCATCAAGCTCATCATCTGACAGAGGAGGTAAATTGGACCTGCCAAACAGGCCATATTTTCGCATTCGTCTAAATATTGTACTTTGTGAGACTCCCAAAGTTCTTGCAATATCACTGATGGAAAATTGATAGTTCAGGAAGTAGTTTAGTTGCTCAAGACTAATGTCAAGACCTGGACGGCCTGCTCTGCCAAAATTAACAACTTCTATTGTAAAAGGTCTATCAGTATTCAACTCTTCCACTCTTTGCAAATAATACATTGCTTGTGTGACACAATGTTGAATTTCATCATCCACAAGGTTTACATCACAAAGTCTTATGATATGGAAGGCTAATTGTCCAATCCTGAATGTAATGGCATCTAATTGTTCTGAATCTAAATTTTGTAGCTGTCTTAACAGATCCACCAATGACCCCCTTAACTGCACTCTTAAAGTTTCCTGTTGTTCATTCATTGTGTCACACTCATTGTGTCCAATTTACTTTGGTTAGATCTGAACTAAACTGAAAGAGAAGAATTGTTAAAATAGGTTTAATTGTAATAGGTTTTGTTTGTGGAAACACCACGTAAATTTATTACTGCAGGTTTAATTGTGTCGATCTAAATGAAATTGGAGCAATATATTAGAATAGATTATTATGGTTTAATTGTGCTAATTATGAACTACTGTGCAGCAGACCCATTCAGCTGCAATGCGTACTACATTTTTTTACTTAGCTTAATCAATGGGTTAACACATTAGAGTGAAAAACTCTTCCCTTGATGAGTTTAAAGCTAAATTGTCTGGCATATAGACAGAGTAAAACAACAAAATAGGGCATATTTGGGTGCATTTCTGCTTAATAATTAACAAATTAAGTGACAGCACTCTAGAGAAAGGTGCGTTGCCATTGAAGTAGGGGGCTATATATATATATATATATATATATATATATATATATATATATATATATATATATATATATATATATATATATATATATATATATATATATATATAAATATATATAAATATATACAGGGTGTATCAAAATAAACGCAATTCATCTTTTGTGCTTAATAACTTTCGAAATACTATGTCTAGTTAAACACTTTTAGGCTTACTTCAAAGCCCGTTTTTTTCTCTTTCAAACAAACTATTATCCTTGTCTCCAATCCTAGTAATAATTCCACACGAAAAGATTTAGTAAAACCTATGATTTTTAGTTCCTGTTTAATTATGGAAGTTTAGTATATTATTGTTTAGTCGGTTTAAATGTTAGAATTTTCTTCTTTAAACTTTAATGTTGTCATCACTACATCTGGAAAACCACGTAAGAACAAATTAAAAGTATTTTAAAAGAGACCAGGTTGTTTGAAAATCCTAAACGAATGCTAAAAATCATAGAATCAAAACATTCTGGTGTCTGAGCCAGAGTGTCATCGAATTGCGATGTAATGTAAACAGAAATTATAGCAAGCCGATGTCAGTCAGCTTAGATGGTCCAAGCCAAAATTATATCGCATTTGAAGTTTCAAACTGTGTTAAAAATAGTGGAAGAAAAGCCGTAATTATACTTATTGTTACAATCCATTTATTAAAATGCAACATTTTTTTGTTTTAATGAAAAAATCAGTTATTTTCATGAGAACGATTTGTTATTCCATCTCAAATTTTTTAATCTCCAATCGCAATAACGTAAAGTATTATTACCCGCGAACCAATGAGTCAAATTTAAGAAACAACCCACTGTTAGAAAGCTGAATGGCTACGCTTTAAAATGAATGTAAACTTTAACGTTTTAGTCTATTATTTGTTTAGCAATTTACATTTCAGTCGAGGATTGCGTTTTTTTTTATACACCCTGTATATATATTATACCATGAGCTCGAGTCATATATGAGCTGATAGCCGACGAGGTGCGTACGGCACCGAGTCGGCTATCAGCCATATACGACGGAGCGAATGGTATAATTGTTTTATAATATAGTCTAATAGCCATTAACTGAAGCAATAATTAATTATCCTCTGTTACAATGTCTTGACAATTTGTTCGGCCAAAAACCGCTTGGCCTTGAAAATTTGAAATACTTTTCGTTAAGTGAAAGAAATGATTTTAGAACCGGTATATCTCACAGAAAAGCTCAGATATATTATACAGATGTTTGGTGGTACATTGCATGTACATTGTAGCCTATACAGATGTTTGGTGGTATTTCTACGCAAAATTTATCCTATTAATATAAATTTCTTTATAGTATATAAGTCTTACAGTCAAAATTGTATATAAGTCCTACATTCAAAATTGTAATATAAATGATGATATTAGTATGAGAATATCCTGCATTGCAATCACCGCGATATTATACTGTCACGAATTGCACCGTATAGAATTTGTCAAATTCAGGCTTCTTTAATTACTGCATATTTAAACAACTACCTGAGACTGTCTATAACAAATTTTTTTCATTGTCAGAAATTACCGATATGATATATTCTATTTCCTTATACTTATTTACATATTACATTACATGGCTATATATAGTACATAAACAGTAAAATTCAGAAGTTTTGTAGCGTGCATTTCAACAAAAATGTTTAATTCTAAACCTTTGGTCCAGTTCTTAAAATACAAAATGTGTATGCAGTTACAAAGAAAATATAAAATGTAACCTTATAAAATATGCTTGTCGTTTTCCTTGTGGATGCTGCAGAAAATGCCAGAAATGCATTCATTTGAGGGTCAAAAGTATAAAAAAGTTGTGAATGGGAGGACCTTATTCGTCCGTGCCATGCATACGTGAAAGGACAAATGAAAAATTACGCCATCGTCAAGGAAGTGGGAGGAGGGGTAGCTACCTATAATTGGATGACAGTTGATCACGTGTGGGGTATCGAAAGACTTATTGGTGAAGATCATGTCTTCAAATATGGAGAACAAACTCATTCATTATGAGTCAGAGTTGGCATGCAGTGACCATGACCATAAAAACAACGAATTGCAGAATTATAGAATGTAATCTTTCTAGTAAACCATTACTTCAACTGTTGCTGTTACTATTACCATTATACTATCACTAGAAACATTGAATAATGTTCAGTTTTAAAAGATGATGTGTTATTAGTAAATAGCTAAGTAAGCACATAAAATATACCTTAAGTAACACAAAATATACCCTCGCTATAAAGACAATATTTTTGATTCAACGTTTCGACTTTATTTAGTCATCATCAGGAATCGGGGGGATCGATAAATGACAGTTACGTGATCAAGATAAGGAGGGCGGGCGTAGGCAGGCTGATGACAAGAGATGATAAGGGGGAGAGGAGTAAGCAAAACGTCGTAATTGTTGAATAGCCCCTGGTTTATATAAAGCAGAGTAGCAAGTTTGCAGATGGGTTAACGCAAATTTCAAAGCAATCATCCCAACAGCCTCTTTAGAAACATGAAGATAGTTTTCCAAAATTTATGTCTGTATCAATATAGAAGTTTTATTTTCCAAAATTTTGAAATAAACAGATGTGCAAATGTACAGAAACAAAAACAGCGGGTAAATTTTAACCCATGAGGATTAGCGCTAACCCAGTTTTGAACAACCGGCCCAGGATGTTTATATTCTACGATGTTTGAGGGAGATCTATACATATTATGTTTAAATTTATTTTTTTTATTAATGACTGGATCCAATAATATACTGAAAACATTATTCAATTATTCAAATTATACACTTGGCTATCTTTATCTAAATACAGTGCCAACAAAATTCAGTCACAAATGAAGGATTCAGTCAAAATAGAAATGCATATAGCAAGCACCTAAAACGACATTAGGCACCTAAAAAGACAGCTTGTACTTTAAGTTGTTGTGTCATTAATATGAGTGAGGAAATGATTAATTTTGTTCGCATGTGTTTCATGCATGTAAGTGATTATAAATTTGCATCTGCATGTGTAACTTTTTCTTATTGATTACCAAAGTAATAAAACATGGCTACACTTGTGAGTTTTTGAAAGACTTCAAATTGCACTGGTCCTTTAGACTCGTGCAATCTTGATCGTTTTTGCAAAACTCACTCGTGCGTGTCTTTTTTCCAATTTGCACTCCAAAGAATACTATTAGCTGCCTTTCTCAAATTCATTAATAATTCATGAGCAATTCAGCCAACGATAATCACCTATTTGATCACAACACCATTTGGATAACCCGGTGAAACTTGATGAAAATCACTAGTGTTTTCATCAAAAATCTTTAATTACGCATGCAAAATTACTTGAATAGAATTCCTAATTACGTTATGCTTGGTTAAGAATTCTATTCAAATCAGCAAACGAAAACATTCTGTTACGTCTCGATTAATTTGAGAAGCCATATAAACAACTCGAGCTCGTGTCTCACCGGGATATCCAAACACTCGAAAACAATGTATGAAAATACATTGTTTTCTCGTGTTTGGATATCCCGGTGAAACACTCGCTATCGTTGTTCATATATTACTTACAAATTTCTTAAATGATGTATTGTCTAAACTGAGATCTGAAATGTCTAATTTTAGATTAAAACAGAAAATTATGCTATTTTTAGAAAGAGGAAATTTAATATAACTTTTTACATTGATTAATCACTTAATGAAATTTAATAATTACACGAACGCTGTAAATTAATATTCAAGAAACTTCAATTTCAAACATGATGCCGAGTTTAATTATACGAAAGTAATTAGCCGTAATTAGTTATTATACAAAGTAGTTGCTTGATAATTAAATTGCGATCAATTAATCAAACTAATGTAATATGACATCGCGGATTACTTTCATGCATGCATGCATGCATGATATGGTGCAATTTGACAAAATTTTCAAAAAACATGCAAGAGCTTTACTATAATTATACGCTTATGTGCGTTTATATATGGTGCCGGATATGCGCGACACGCGCATTTCTAAGTATGATTCATATAATAAATGTGATTCATCAGTAATTGTTCCGAAAATACGAATTGAAACTTCTCAGGGGTGAAGTTTATGATATGCTCATTGTAAAAACAGAAAAAAATTGGATTCAATAAACTCGTTTGGAAGATATGACAAATGCAATATGCCACCTTTTTCCGCATTTCGCACTATTTTAACCCTTTTACGCGAGTAACAGGATCAATCGCAATTACTCAACCCTTACTAAATTTTGTTAACTTAACAAGGATTCTACAAAAAATGTTTATCTAATGATTATGTGCAAGAAAACATGGTATTTTAGCGAATTAAAAACAACTGCATGACGTGCATTGTCGTGGTGCGAAGATGTCTTTTCCCATCTTCTCAGACATGTTATTCATTTGGGAAGCATGCGCAAAATGTAAAATATCATAAAATATAGAAATGATTTCTCTTTTATTTTCTGATATCACAAGTAAAACGTGTAGAAAAACAAAATTAAAATAAAAATAAAAATGTATGGTCGCGGACTTTTAAAGGTACAAGGTAAATCACAGTAAATGCAACATATGATGTGGTTTAGAGTGTCAGTTGCACAGGGAGCCCTAGCTAAAGCTCTGGCATTTTTTATTTTTATTAACTTTCCAATCGTGTGATTGATGGTCATAACAACGTACAGAACATAATTCCCTAATTAAGTTTCCACCAAAAAATATGTTATTACAATATTACATATATACATATTACAAAAACACTTAAATATGAATTATTAACAATTATATAGGAATTGCATTTATGACAGTTTGACTATACAAAGAACGGCACTTTTACTACACAACGTTTTCCAAGTTATAGGATTAGGACGTAGGATGTTAGGGATGTTATGAAGCATCATGTGTTTGACTGAGGGGTGAAAGGGTGTTTGACTGGGGGGTCAAAGGATTTTTATCTATATTTAATGTTATAAATTTATAGTTAACGTTGTGAATTATGATAGACTCTTAATTTGTATATAGGTGGCAGAATAAATGTGTGGTTGGATGGGCCAGACAAACTCTATTCTGGTTGGGGGAGCTCCAGGTAGGGGGTGTTCCCCCAAATTTGGATCTAGAGGCTTGTAAGTTCTTGCAAGGATTTGTTTCACTCAACCACCCACAAAAACTATTTCAAACATGTAACTGGGAATCATGTATACTCAATATATAATAACCTTAAGCAGCAAAGAATATTAGGTTCTCCCACTCTAATCTCTTTTGGATAGCTTCGTTCGCCCCAATTTTACCTCCTGTTCCATTACCCCAGCACGTATGTCCTCTCCCAGAAAACGTTTAAATTTTTGATGCTCAGTGACAAGGAAAACGAGTAAATGAGAAGACTGTTTTGAGGTTATATTTTTGTTAATTTGGTGACTGCACATTTCAATTTTAAGAACTGCACAAATGGGTTTAGAACTGCACATTTTGTGTGACAGTAGAACTGCACGTTAAAAGAAACCCTGGTAGGATGATTCACAATCCTGAAGAATAAACTTAGTAGCTCGACGTTGAATACCCTCGAGATGAAACAGATCAGCAGACGATCTTGAGGAGCCCAGAGTTCCCAACCAAACGACAAGTTAGAACAAACCAGTGACCAATATAGTAGGCGGCAAGCTTTGACGTCAGTAAGGTGGAAGCAATTTCGTCGTAGAAACCCGCCAAGCATTTTATTGGCTTTAGCGACGATATTAATAATGTGTGGGGACCATTTCAAATTGTTGCTAACAAGAATGCCCAAACTCGTTCTGAGTATAGGAAAATTTTATCGGTTGTCATGTTGGTTAAGGAGGTATTTTTTGTGGTGGTACTAAGCATTTCTTTCGTAAAAATTGGAAAGCGAGACATAATTTGCCGATGTTAACTTTAAATTCCCACGTAGACGACCACTGATAGAGGAGATTTAGGTAGTGGACTGGAGAAGATCTCTATATCTCGTGGTTAAGAAATTTCTCGGTAGCATTATTTTGCTGTCGTCAAAAAATCATTGCTACTTCGCTATGGTTAGCCGCGAATTTTTGAAGGTATATTTCCTGAAGCACTCCTAATCAATGCGGAGTGTTTTTCTCTTTGCTCTTTTCTTTCTGTATCACTTTACAGTTCGACTATATATTATATTAGCTAGCATTTGATATGACATGCGAGTAAAAGTGCGCAATGCAAAATTGATGAATCACCTTAACAAGACTTCTCAAACTTATGAATTCTCAGGGGGGGGGGAATTAATTATATTTTAATTCTTGTCAAACTGTAAACCACATACATAAAATATACTAAATAGAACAAATCTCGATATAAAGACGACAAATTATAAATGCATATCAATATAATCAAGTTACGATTAATGGGGCTTGTGAACCAATAAAAAAGAAAATAAATAAACGCAATTATAAAATATTATTGTTGCTGCCGAGCGCCAGCGAGGCACCACACTATTCTTGACGTCCTAGCGTTTCTCCACAGTGGTTTCCCCAGAGTCCACTCGACCCAGTCCTTCGCGCGACCTATGTATTGTCAAGATCTCGACTTGTGTCTGTCTGTCTTTCTGTCTGTCCATTTTTCCAGGGGAATATCCATTTTTCGAGAAGCTTCATGGACATTTTTAAAAACGAAGGGGGCGGCCAAAGATAATTTTGTATTGTGCACACATGCTTTCAATTCTTCTATATTTATAATATGGATGCAAACGATCTACAATATTGAGAATAATTCAGGTAAGGATGGTTTTATTTCTTTCTGTTGAACATTACATTGACGAACTTTAGACTTCGCTAATGCTTTCGTTTCCCCGGGTGTAAATAGCTGGGGGGATTAGTACCCTCGCACGGCGCTTCGCCCTGTCGGCTCGGGGACAAGTCCATGTTTTACAAGTCCATGTTTTACAAGTCCATGTTTTACAAGTCCATGTTTTACAAGTCCACGTTTTACAAGTCCAGTCCATAGTTTATAAGTCCAGTCCAGTCCAAGGTCCAGTCCATGTTTTGCAACATGCCCTCACAAACAACCTTGTTTGTCAAAACAACATCAATGTAACAAAATTGTCCTGGCAAGTGGGATGAAATTTTTTCATATAAACACAAAAAAAATTCATCCCGCTTACCGGGCTGTCTCGCTAAGCGGGCCAGTCAGGCTTCCATATAAACAGGCCCTAAGTAATTTAATGAACAGACAAAGACTGTTGACAAAGACAAAGACAACTGACTTGGACATTTGACTCGGACTCGAATTCGACTCGGTTAACCGATAAACTCCGAAATGAAATAAAATTCACAGTCAAATAGGGCATAAATATGAATAGGGTTAGGGTGCGTTAGGAGCTGGGTGAGAGTTAGGAGTAGGGTTGAGATTAGGGCTTGTAAGTTTCAAAATTTTCTTGGGGGCATGCCCCCAAATCCCCAGGGTGCAGAGAGCTTACTTCATCTCAGCACCAGCCCTCCCAATCGTAAAATTTCTGTGTGTTCCAGAGTAGGTACTGACAACAACACCAGAAAGCTGTGGATTGAGAAGGGTTTGCAATAACACCAGAAAGCTGCAGATTTACTTGCATTTTCAGGAAGTTGAATCCCTCTCCTGACAAGGCATTTTTTAATACCATGGGCTGGTGGGGCATTTGCCCCACTGGGCCCCTTCCTCTGCCCCACCATTAAAGAAAAAAATGGCCTATTGCCCCAAAGCCAGGGCCCTAGGACCTGTATTGAGTAAATGAGTTTAACATTGAAAAGTTTAAAAAACAAAATTTGTTGGTGAGCATACTTAAACTTATGTTATGTTTGAATGTTTAGCATGCAATTTATTGCAAATTTCACCATTAAAACTTTGTTTTGAAAAGCTGAGATTTTTTTAATGTGTTCTCAGAATGCGGGAAATGCTATTTCAGAGACCCAAATTTTAAAAATTTCCTGGGGGAACTAGTCTCCCTCGCAGACGTTCTTATAGCTCTAACCCTCGGGTTAGAGCAATAAGAACGTCTGCGAGGGAGACTATGGGGGACATGCCCCCAGCTTCAACCCCGCTAGCTAACTCGTGCCTGCGGTACTCTGCTCACACCTTCGGCGATCACATACTATGCTGGGAGAGGCCAAGGAAAATGGGCTTTTTGGCAGTTTTGCCCCACCACTGAAGAATCCTTAAAAAAATGCACTGTAACACGCGCAATAACGCCACAAATGCAATAACACCAGAAAGCTGCAGATTTACTTGCATTTTCAGGTAGTTGAATCCCTTTCCACCCGCAGCTTTCTGGTATAAATACAGTCTGAAGTCACTCAGAAATGTCAAAGTCGCTACGAATAGTGATTATTAATGTTGCAATCTGAATATTTTGACACTGAAAATGGAAATGTGATCAATAAATCAAATGCTAAAATAAATGTCAATAAATCAAATGCTAAAATAAACCACGTTATGATCTTGAATCTTCTTCATTCTGGTTTAATATTTGCAATGATCAGAGGGAATAACAACTTCTGGCCATACGGTAGCATTTCCCCCTTGTGGTAGTAACTTCTAGTCGCATATAAAAGACAATAATCGAAAAACGTTTCAAAAATCCAAAAAGAACCAACTTCAGAAGTTGATAAAATGACGTAATGTCAGTTTGATAAATGGAAACAATTAACCGTTTTTCCGGTTACAATTTCATGTCACGCAGTCACAAAATATGATTAGTTAGCTGAGTTAGCAGGTTAGGGTTAGGTATAGTTAGGGTTAGGGTTAGGATTAGGTTTCGTGTTGCGTGACATTTCCCACGTCGCGGATGCGCTAGATCGTTACTTCCGTTAAACGTCAAACCGCTGTAATTTTATTTTTATTTTAGCTTTGCTACCTAGGGCAGAGTCACCACAACAGCATGTGCCAATTACTGTGGGTCCTTTTACCTTTTGCATATTTAATGCATAGACACAATACAAAAGAAATAAACCGAAAAACATTTCCCGATTTTAGTGCCGTAGCAAGCTCTTTTTTATTGGGGGGGGGGAGCTGAAAACGAGGGCTGAAGGTCAGAGAAAATTTTTAAATTTAGAGTCTCTGAAAGCTGAAATGCCATTTCCTGGACTTTGGAGAAGATTGGACAGAATTCTGATGGTCAGAAAACAGCGTTCTAGTATGTCGAAATTTACAATTAATTTGTTTACAATTTCGAAGTACTAAATGGGCAAAGGTGTATTTAATTAACTACCGTATATATTGGATAAGTTGCAGGAAAGTATGGGTATTATCTTCATTCTTTGCAGTTTGTCATGGATAATGTAGCCGCTTAAAATTAATCAATTGTCAGTATTTTAAAGGGTATATTATTTAAATGATAAAGGTCTGCGTGTTTTTGAAAAGAGAATGATTATTAGCAAATTATTTCATATCTGGGGGCTGCAGCCCCAGCCCCCGGTTGCTACTGCCCTGGATTTAGGATTTGTACAGTGTTATCCATGTAAATGTAAAGATTTCGTGGATCACTTTATACTGACAACAAAATTCTATAATATTTTCTCTGTTTAACAACTAAAATTTCGTTATAATAATATTATTGTCGGAATTTTCCGAATCGCCAACCCGATTTTCCGAATATGTTAATTTTCAAAAAGTAGGGGGGTTAACCACCCCTCCCTTTCCAATACTCCCCCCTCACTACGGCTCCAATTAATAATTCATGAAGAAAACACAAAGAAAAATCATAAGCGTGTCGTATCTGTATATGTGATACAGATTCATGTTGATTTACATGAACCTTTACATGAACGGCTTAGACAACGTTTATTTTAAAAATTGCTTCGCCAATGAACTCATACGATGAGTCGTTTTTTAAGTCGCGTATATCCGATACAACACGGCCGCTCATGTTGTAAATAGTACATATAGCCGCGTAGCCATGCAGCCAAGGGTTTTTGTATCTGCGAATGCAGATGTATTGCTATGGTGCGCGTACCGGAAGTTTGTAAGCGTGCTTATAGCCAATCAGTGACAGCGTATAGATCAAATGACGTAATGATAATAATTTCAAACTGGCGGTTTATTGAAGGGTGAAACAAAGAGAAATTTTAAAATTAAGAAAAAAATTTAAAATTAAACATCAAACGCAGTCAAAACAACGTCATTTTACTAGTCTAAATATGGCAAAGGTCGAGAGGGTATTTTTGGCAAGTATTTGAAGGGGTTTCATCATTTAATAGTAAATACGCAGTGCAAACGAAATGATTCGCAATTTTTATAGACATACAAATTATTGACTAATCGGGCATTGAGATACTATTATGAAATTATGAAAGTAATCATTCTTCCAGATCTTACCATTGACATTGTAACAACCAAACAACATGCGAAAAACTACTTGGTGTGCACATGGATGACTCACTCACATGGAACACCCATATTTCTCACGTTATCAAGAAATACAACAACAAACTTGAACTTGTGAAACGAGCCAAACCTTACCTTACACCCAAGCTCCGCCTTCTCCTTTATAACAGCATAGCAAAGCCGACACTCGAATATTGTTGTAGCGTTTGGGGTAATTGTAGTACAGACGCTCTTGGACGTGTAACATCTGCCCAAAAACGTGCCGCGAGGATTCTACTAAACGCTGATTACACTATCCCATCAATAACCTTATTCAAAGAAATCAACCTTATCCCAATTCATGACACCATTCGCCACCGGATCCTACTACAGACGTTCAAATGCATACATGACATCAGTCCACCATGCCTCAGCACCCTCATGGAAAAACCAACCCACCACCATTCAACAAGAGCTATTGCGAATAATAATGTACACATCCCAAAAGCAAGATCTAACGCAGGAAAACGACGATTTTCATTTATAGCATCTACCTTATGGAACAATTTCCCTAACGAGGCAAAGAAAATAACATCGCAGCCGTCATTCAACACATATTGCAAGAGTTACTTTAGTCAGAAACTCGTGAGTTCAACTAAACTTAACAGCATAAGGCTTTATTAAGATATCCAAAAATATCATCAGTAATAATTGTTTAATATAAGTATATAGTCCAATAAGTATCAGTGACAGTGTATTCGCTGTTAAGAACATTTAGTGTTTGTTTGTTTGCATGTTTTCTCTTTGCTGCCGAGCGTAGCGAGGCAGCACACTATTCTTAACACGCTGTGGTTTCTCCAGAGTCCACTCGACCCAGTCTTTCGCGCGATCTATGTATTGTCGAAATCTCGATCTTGTGTCTGTCGGGATTTCGAATTTCCGGGGAAATAATTAAGCTCTGGTACCTTAATTATTTTGAGGGGGGAGGTCGAGATTGTTTTTCTATTGTGCACGCATGTTTTCTTCAATGTGCTCGAGAACAAGACGACAAGTCAAGACTCAAGGTTTTTAAAAACGAACGGCAAACGATGGAAAATATTCAGAAAAATCAGGTAGGTATGGCTTTATTTCTTTCTGCTTATATACATCAAGGAAATGACCTTTTTAGTGCCCAATCTAGAGGCAAACAGTATGCTTTCATGAGTTTATCGGCAATTTTAACAGCCAAAAATATGCCACTGATCGATTGGTCAAAAACAGCATTTAACAATGTCTTATTACAAGAGGACAAAATGTACTTAAGAGCTCTGAATAACGGCTTAATTGTCTTAGAACCAAGTATTGAGTTCTTGTCTGTAGATAACTTACCAAAAGTAATTGTCAGTGTTTAATGTTGTAGGAACATGTTTTTGTATGAGATTGATCTGATGTCACAAACAAGTAGTGCACAAAGTATATATAAACATTAATGTTACCACCAGCTTAGGGCCATCCCAACTAACGACTGGGGCAACAATAATTAACATTAAACCAAGAAAAGTACCAAAACTTTATAAAGAAACATGAATATATTCCAAACCAAAACACACTAAAACTATATTTTTGTCTCTCGAGCACACTTTCATCCGGGAATCTTCGGGGCTTTTCCCCGGGATCCCGGGACCACGTACGCGTTCGTATTTCGCATAAACATCTGAACATCCTCCCCCCGTGATCGTTGGTCATTAGAAGGACGATCACTCCTCGAGTGTTGCAATCTTTGTTGCTGGTCTCCTGAATACTCCAAACTTCGTTTTCACATCAACACTGCGTACTATCTTGTCAGAACCTCGGTAGACTTCAATAATTCTTCGTGGCTTTACAGCGAAGGATCCAAAACTGCTGTCGAAGCTCGTTTCGAACATTGTCCACTCCCGCGTGTCCAAGCTTGTTGTGGGTATCCATGACAATTAGTTTGGTTAGATCACCACTAGAATCCAATACGATCGGATGCCGAGTAACAAAAGGTATAGCAGCCTTTCCAATGCGACCACCAACGCGTATTATGTCATCTTCGTCTAAGAAGGGTGTCAAAGATACTAATTTACTTTGCTTGTGCACAGGACGTCCACGTTTAAGCTCTCTAAATTCCGAAGTGAATGTTTTAATTTGCTCTTGGCGAATCAGAGTTTTCTTTGCTTTTTCGAGTTCTTCGACTAACGGACTACCAAACGTTCTTTCAGACACGGGTACTTTGCAGTTACGCAGTAATCGTTGTACATACACCATAACAGTCAACGCGCGAGAGTACGAAGAGTATCTGGCAAGGTTAACTAGTTCTTCCGGTTCACTCTGAGTCGTCACTTTTCCGGTAAACTGAACATCGCTTTCAGTAACAACATCTGGAATGTTATCGTTGACCACTCGGTTTGTAACGTCTTCCGGCCATTGTGACTCATCAAGCAAAAGGAACTCGGGTCCCGTAAGCCATCGATTACTTGTCGTAATGGATAAAACTGGCAGCCCTCGAGTACCATCGTCCGCTGGGTTCAACTTGCTTGGGCAGTAATGCCACTGACTGGCTTCTGTCGCATCCAAAATCTCACTTAGCCGATTTGCGATAAATGACGGGTGTCTTGTCGAAGTTCCACGTATCCAATGCAGTACAGTTGTGCTGTCAGACCAAAAGTGAATCTTTGTAGTCATGCTCTTTGATAATCACACTCGCTAATCTCACACACAGGACTGCAGCTTGCAACTCGAGTCTCGGTATGCTTAACTTCTTTGTTGGTGCCACGCGAGTTTTTGCGATCACGAAAACACACTTTACTGATCCATCGGCATATTTAAACCGTAGGAATCCAACCGAGCAAAACGCTAATTCACTGGCGTCCCCAAAGATGTGGACTTCAATATCTCCTGGGTACTCATCAACCTGTCTATAGAATCTTGGAACTGAAAATTCCCTGATCATGAGCAACTCCGCTTCCCATAGTTGCCATTCTTCCAACAGATCTTGTGGTAGAATGTCGTCCCAAGCCAATCCAAGTTGCCAGACTCTTTGAAGAAGAATTTTCGCTCTCACCAAAAATGGCGCTAAGAAGCCAAGAGGATCAAACAGTGATGCCATAATACTAAGAAGTTGCCTTCTGGTTTGCGCTGAAGGCTTTTTCTTGACAATGAACACAAAATTATCTCTTTGTGTGTCCCAACCAACACCAAGTGCTCTCTCGACAGGCATGTCCGTACACTCGTTCATTGTCTTAACAGATACAGCTCGTTCGGTTTCCGGTACCTTCTCAATTACACGACGATCGTTGGAAATCCACTTTGTTAGACGAAACTTTCCCCTCTGGCACAGCTCAACCAATTCATTGCAAAGCTTAATAGCTCTCGTTACCGAATCAACAGACTTAAAGAAGTCGTCCATGTAGAAATTACGTTCAACAGCAGCGGCTGCATCAGGAAATTCGTGTTCGTTATCCTTGGCATTTCGACAAAGTGCATAATTAGCGCAGGTAGGAGCACACTTAGCTCCGAATATATGCCTTTGATATTGGTAAGTTTCTGTGTCCGAGTCAGTAGAATCACGCCACAAGAAACGTAGTACCGTTTGATCCTCTTTCGGCACAGCGACTTGACTAAACATTGCTTCAATGTCCGCTGATAATGCAATCTTTTCTTCACGGAATCTCATAAAAATTCCCGTTAAGGAATTAAGTAGATCAGGACCAGTTATAAGATGATCGTTAAGTGAGGATCCTTGATATCTACAAGCAGCATCGCAAACTCGTCTAACCTTTCCAGGCTTATTTGGATTCAAAACCGGATGATGCGGTAAATACCATTGCTTCTCTTCAGTAGCACCTTCATTAAGAACAATCCTTTTAACATATCCTTTCTCCAGGTCCCTATGGATAGTCTCTTTGTATGCTTCAGCGAGGTTCGGATCACGTTGTAATCGCCTTTCCAACAATGCAAGGCGATGTTCAGCTACTGTTCGATTATTCTGCATAGATCCACCATTCTTCCAGAGGAGTGGAACTTCATATCTACCATCGACTTTCTTTGTTGTCTCTTCCAGGATCCGCATTGCATTCTCATCTTCAACCGACCTTTGGGTTTCCACGTCATACTTGCATCCAAATTCCTCAGTACGCCACCACAACTTTACTTGGTTGTGAAGCTCTTCATCAGGTGAACGAACATAAGTATGGAAGATACCCTCGGATGTCCGAATATAACCCGGAAGAGGTCCAGTTATCGTCCAACCAAGCTTTGTACGAATTCCAACTGGAGTTCCTCTAGGACCACATCGTGTCGCAATGGGTAAGATAATGTCTAGACAGTCACTACCAATAAGCAACGAAACATCACAACTACTCGCTTCCGGTATGTCTATTTCCTTTAGATGCGGCCATTTAGACTTTACATCCACCAAGTTCACCTTCTGCTGGGCAATATTCAAGTGCTCAACAACCAATGCTCCGTTCACATCAAAACGTGGTGTCACCATATTGACTGCACTTACTTGAGTATTAACTCGTCTCGAATTCAGTTCAGAAGTTCCCTGAATTCCATTCAATATAATTCGTTCCTCTGAACCTTCCAAACCAAGTTTTTCAGCAACACTAGATAAGACCAAACTGCATGTACTACCACTGTCCAGCATTGCATGGGTGTTCAAATATCCATTTGGACCATGTACAGTGACAGGTATAACCTGGAGTAAGACCGGCATACCCCTTTTGACCTGCGAACATTGTTTACTTTCAAACGTTGCTCCAATGTTCTCTTCTCTTTCAGGTGGTTTATTTCCAGAGCCAGGTTCCTTATTTTCCATTCTGTGTAAAAGACTGATGATATCCTTTGCATCCATTTATTTGACACTGCTTTCTTACAGGACATTTGTTTGACCAATGTTCCTTACTTAAACAGCAAAAACACAGTCGATGTTTCCTAACTTCCACAAGTCGGTCTTCGACAGATAAACTCTTGAACTTCGCACATTCACTAAGGCTATGTTTACTTCCATCCAACATTATGCATGATAATACAGTTTGATTTTCTCCTCTATTTGATGGGCCATACTCATAGATATCTCATATACACTAGATAGCGCATCTCGGAATACAAAACTGAAGCCAAAAATCTCAGCGGTTTCCCCCATGAAAATAGGCGGCGGCCATATTGGTCGTTCCCACTCATCAATGAAATGCTATAGAAAATACTATACTTTTCGAGGCTTTTTTGCATTTCTGGATTAAACATACCTTTTTGAGGTACGTTCGCCTTGAAATCGCAGCTTTTTTGGAAAAGGGTACAAGAAAAAAACATTAATTGGCGATGTTGTTGTCTTTGAATCGCATTTTAAAGCTAAAAATTTCGAATTACGACATTGGCTTTATATACTTGTTTTGAATCTGTGAGTGATTCTCTGGTGAAGTATCGTCTAATCAATACATGTACTTACGGTTTCTGGCACCACTTTATGGAAATGGAAGTTGGTAAGTAACGTTTCGACTATCGGCGTAGGCAGTTTATACTGTAAAGTTTTCACTGTAATGAAATGTTTGAGACAGTCTGAGTCTGCACTTTCAGCTTGGGTAGTTTTCACTCTAAATCTTTAGTGAAACGTTTGAGACAGAGTTTGCACTTTCAGCTTGGGCAGTTTTCACTATAAATCTTTAGTAAAATTATGTTTGAGGCAGAGTCTGCACTTTCAGCTTGGGCAGTTTCATAGTAAATTTTAGTAATATTTAGCTTTCTCTGATACATTTTGTGTAATCACTCACACTGGTGCTTAAAAGGTACAAGTTTATTTAATTTCTTTCTAATTTTTTGTCCAGATGAATTCTCAGTGGTCTTTTTTGCAAGATGGTAAAATTTAACTTCACAGTAACTCTTGATGATGCTCTTGGTCAACTGAAATATAACATGATTTTCACCAACTGGTGAGTCAAAAATATGGTGATCTAGCTCAGTAAAAAGATTGTATATGGACAATGAAGCCAGAACATATGGACAATGAACAATGAAGCCAGAACAGAAGTGGTCAGAGCATATAAGTGTCTGCTTTCTGAGAACAGAACAGTATGGACAATGCAACCAGAACAAAAGTGGTCAGAACATATAAACATCTGCTTTTTGGGTGACCACTTTTCTTGATGAACATTTTGTATCAACTGTTTTCATAGTACTTCATCCTTAGGGATGTTTATCATGTTAATGCAAGTCTAATTTCAATCAATATAATAGTATACTGTAAAAAACTAAAAATAAATTGCTTACTGATGAAATGTCCTGGGAAGTTTTCTTTTGATTTTTGATTCTGTCACTTGACCCTTCACTATTACTTCTTATACTTTTTGCATCAGGAATGACTTTACCCATTGCTATGAAATTTTCTGAGTTTAATTCAAATTTTTAATTTCAATTGGCACCAAAACTTCTTCAGGTCTCCAAATTTTTTTTTAAAATTGGACATTTTTTAATGATATTTACAGTAACCACTAAACTCAAAAGGCAAAAATTGAGAGTTTATCATGTTTTCAATTCCTGAGAGTACTGGCAAATTTATTTTATTTTTTTAGAAAAGTTTAATTATTGTGCATCTGATGAGTCAAAGAATTAGAAAACACTATTTATACACAAAGTCAAAAGTAATACTTTATTATAACAATAGAATTATTTATACAATAGTGAGTGCAACTATATTTAAGATTATAAAATCTACTGTGCATCAAGCAGTTTATCCCATTGACCTTACAATATACAATATACAATATACAATAATGCAAGAAGTAATGTGTCTCATTACAAAATAGGGTTTCCCAAAGCAGTTCTAAAATTCAGCTGATTATCAATGGCCTATGCTGTTAATAATTACAGTAATTTAGCAGTTTGATTGCTTGAATTAAAAACAAAAGGTCTAGGACTCAACAGAAAGAAATATTTCTTAACATCAAATATTAAAGATAGTTTGAAGCATTCATACAATTGAAGGTTTTAGAAAGTTTGATTATCAACTACATTTACATAAAGCAATATCAATTATGTTATATTGCCTGCGAATATACTAAGTTGCAATTATTCTTCTCTAGCTTCTAACACATTTTAATCTTGATATGATTCCATGGAACTATAAAATAATATATGATATGTTGTATGTATGTAATAAATATACAAATAGTAAGGAGTAAGAACCATTTTTGGTATCAATGTTTTATATATTGACTATTTAAGATTTTATAATTAAAGTCTATTTTTGCCATTGATAAACTGTGACTAAAATATGTTTTTCAGTGTCGCTGTCTTTTACAAAAGAATATGCAAATACATTCACAATTTTGCCATGAAGCAATGGCGATGGCTCAAAATGTTTTATTTGGAATTGGTGGAACTATATTTATATATACATCAACAATGATGGTTTGTCCATAAGGTTTGTCCTATGGGCGCCCTTCATACGGGTCGACAAATATTGATATTTTCGAAAAAAAAAATTAAATTCTGCCTACCCGTTATTCACAATATGAAGCTCCAACGATCTGGCATCATTTACAACAAGTTGCACACTTGAAAAACCAAAATTGACTGCATAAAAGAGGATTTATTGTCAACTTTGTTCATTTCCGCAATACAAAATATACAAATTATCACGCTCCGTGGGAACGACCAATATGGCCGCCGCACGTAAACTGCGACTGCGATCAGGCTTCAATTTTCGCCTGCCTACAGGCTGGGATGCGCTATCTAGTGTATATGAGATATCTATGGTCTGGTTGCAGTATTGAGAACCTGGGTACGAGGTTGTGCTTGATACTGTAAAACCCTGGTCAAACGAGAATGAGTACTAGTATTGATGAGAGTTAAACCAGACCTGTCAACTCTCCCGGTGCTGCCGCGGAAGACTCCCGGTTTTGACCTTTTTCTCCCGGTATCAAGGTATTTTCTCCCGGTTGCTTGTTTTAATTGTTATGAGAATATGAGGTAATGCATGGAATATTTTCCAGATACAAATATCTGGCAAGAAATAGTAATCGTGTGAAAATCTCTCGTGTCCAAGCTCTGAAACTTACTCCATGAACTACAAGTGGCTTTTTTTATTTACTTTCGCACTATAAGTGAGGGTCCTGAAGAGGGGGGTCGTATTCCCATTTCCCAGCCCAAATTTTGACTAAATCCCATTGTCCCAGAGCACAAATCCCATCAACTCAGTGGCTGTCCTGCTCAAATCTTAATCCCATTCCCATTTTCTATTGTTTTTTTGCTGATGAATCCCAGTGCATGAAATCCCATTTTCCCACCCAAAAATAAGCAAATCCCAGTTCCCATTTTACCCCTTCAGGACCCTCGTAAGTGATAAGTAGATTATTGTAAGGATATGAGATGTAACATGGGTTCTCAAAAACTAGTTGCATTAATTCCTGCCATGTTAGCATTAAATTAAATTAAACAAGCTGTTGAAGCGAAAGTAATTATAATAACTATAAAGCCGGGAAAATTATTAGAATTTTTTACTATTTTGAACACTGCATATGACTTGCAAGGGCTAAAAAGCAAAATCTCCCTGTTTTAAAATTTGAAGGTTGACAGGTCTGGAGTTATGAAGAGAGAGTTCGTACTACAGTTTTATCAACTCTCATGCCCCGGTCAAGCGAGAACAAGAGTTGCATAAGGGGCCGACCATTTAACTTTTGAGGGGGGAAGCACTACTGCTGGCAGGGATTTTTTTCTCGGCTCGTTATGTGCAAGATATTTTTTTCAGCCCATCACCATGTACGATCTTTTTTGCCACACTTTCTTTCGCAGCATTTTTTTTCAATAGCTTATACTATTTAGATTATTTAATTATAGTTAACGTTGACTTTTCTAGCTTCATGCATTGCTTAATAATACATATTGCTATGAGGTATAACATTTGGTTCAGGGCCTTTTGTAAGGAAGTGTAACTGGAGAGGACATAATTAGCGGGAGACCTGAACAAGTTCCAGTCGGCAAGTCTTTATTCAGGGCCGTAGCTAGCATTATAGTTGGGGGAGGGAGTGTAGGCCAAAAATTTCCGAATGACGAAAATCAATTTCCGAATATATCTTGGCATACTAAGCCACGAAGATGTTTGCTATTCGGAAAATGAAGACGCAATTTACAAACAAAAATACGCATATTTTACGCACAGACATTACAGAAGCAGTGCGGTAGGGAGCTTTTGTTTATTGGGGCCAGAAAACGAGGGCCGGAGGCTCGAGGAAATTTTTAAATTTCGAGTTTCTGAAATGCCATTTCCTGGACTTTGGGGAAGTTTTGACAGAATGCTGATGGTCAGAAAAAAGCGTTTTAGTATGTCGAAATTTACAACTTGCTTACAATTTATAGTTACAATACAATTTTATAATATTTCCTCTGTTTAACAACTAAAATTCTGTTCTACTATTATTGCCGTAATTTTCCGAATAGCCAACCCGATTTTCTAAATATGTTGATTTTAAAAAAGTTGGGGGGTTAACCACTCCCCAATCTGTATCACTGCAGCTACCTACAGTATATATATGCATGGTTTAACTAATAAGCATACGTCATAGGGCAGCAGCTCAGGCCATGCTTAACTAGGACTCTGAGACAACTGAGTCGACCACCAAAGGTGCGAGCCTCTAGAGGGGTCCGGGGGCATGCCCCCCAGAAAATTTTGGATTTTTTGAAGCTCAGATTGGATTTTGGATTTTTTGAAGCTATTTCCAGCATTTTGAGGAGTTTTCCAACAAGAAATTAACCTTACACTGGTCCCTGAAAATCAAACCAGCTGATCTTCTCGGACTGGTCAAATCGATCCCTGCAACCATGCTGTTTTACAACATTTTTTTCCCACCAATTTTCCCCTCAAAAGTTAAATGGTCGGCCCCTAACTCATAAGAGTTGATGAGAGTTGACTGGATATTACTGGCCCGCGTAGCGAAAACTCTTATCAACTCTCATTAAAATTTGAACCAATTCAAAGTCAATGAGAGTTCACGAGGTTGCATCAGACTGATGAGAGTCGATGAGAGTTGGCGACTTGGCTGTCAAACGTATAAAGCAAGAGCAACTCTAATTTATAACAGTTTGCAAGATGAAGTTCTTGCCGTTGTAACCGCGTAAACCGCTGTACATGATAACAGGCAAGTCGGAAAGAGCCCCGCTTCGTATGGTCAGCGTCGGGATTCGGGAGTTTTCCATGTGTAAAATTTTTTAGTAATTTTTTGTAAATTTGTGTTTATGTGTTGATATTGGCGTATAATTTGTATGGTTGAAGAAAGTTGGTGGGATAACTATGTTTTTAATTTTGCTAACATATTTATAACGAGGTTATTGAACCAGTTGGACATCATTTACCTTGTGGTAAACTATGCCTGAAGAAACGTTATGTCAGGACGTCAGGGGAGTCGCTTCACTGGCGACATCTCATCAAAACAAGTACAGCGATGTTTCAGGCTCGGTTTCTGGTATGTTTGTTGGTTTATCATTGCTAGTTTGCTTTTTGTATGTACTAGACAGGAAGCTTCAGATTTATCAGGATGAAACTACCTGGAAAATTCAAGGAGAACTTCAACGTTTCAAGCGAGGAGAAATTTGGAACCTCGAAACATGGAGAGCTTCGAAACGTCGAAGTTTATTTTATTTTATTATTATTTTATTATTATTTTATTATTTTCCCCTATGTACAGATTTTAATAATTACAAAACAACTTTCTTCTAATGATATTGGGCTAGGGACCTACTAGAAACCTTTACAGGCTTTTTGGTTTAGGCCCCTAGTTGTAGTTGTGGTTCATAATGAGGTTAATTAATATACTAATTTTACAGTTAAAGATAATGAAAAAAGTAATTTTTAGAATATATGCTATTAACAAAAGAAGGATGATAAAGCAGGAGTACTAAATAAAAGATTTATGTTAAAATATCAATAAAATATGAAGACCGTATAATTTTATACATGATTCAGTAAAAAATACTGTTTCATTTCTTTCTTGAAGACATAGGAGTTTGTGCCTTTAAATTTTGGTTCTAAAGAATTCCAAATATCAATTCCTTTATTAGATAGACTGTGTTTTACATAGTTTGTTCTCTTATAACACTTGTAGAGTTTTGACGCATTTCTCGTGTTCTATTGATGGATCTGATTATTTGTTACAAAATAATTTTCAAAAACTTCTGGTAGATTCTTAAGATGGTGGTAACGAAACATGAACATGGCAGTTAAATAATCATTTATTTTGAAAATATCTAGGATGCCTAATTCTTTGAAAATAGTCTCAGTATGTTCCAAATACGATTTAAATAATTTGCCTTGTATTGGGCTATTACATTTAAATACCAACCCCCCCCTGTCGAAGACCTCTGCTTTGGGGACTCCTCTGGAATGCAAAAAAGTTTGTGTAATTGACCCCTTTGGACAAGACGTGAATCCTGTCTGGAAGTGCAATTTTGCATTTTAACCCCTTGGAAACAACATTTTTCTCCCATTTTCCCCAATTACCCATCTGGAAAAACCAACTAATTACCTCCCTTGGAAATTGAGGTTGTCAACAGGGGGGGGGGGGAGGTGTGTTTGGGTATTAAATGTAATAGTCCATTTTCCAGGTAGTTGCATCCTAATCAATCTGAAGCTTCCTTATTATTGGCACTAGTGCACTACCTACACTAGCACAGACTGTTGCCCAGACCGAGCTGATGATATTTGAACATTATTTAGACTATCAATTTTGAATAAATAGTGATGTTTCAAAAGCAAAATCTGTGCCATTTTCAAAGATTTTTCCTGTTCTCCAGCAGGTCTTAGAAATTTATATGTCCTTTAATTTAAAAGTCATTGAATTTCAATGGAAAAATCATTTAATTTCATCTACACTAAAGGGTGGAAACCCTGGTTTTAACTGGGCCTTAGGGGTTGCATCCATAATTAAATTGTCACGAGAAATGTCTATATTTCTCTTTTCTTTCATGGATACCGTATTCCATCATCACATTAGGTCATTCCAGAAAACATCCATACTACCCCCACAGAGGAAATAGGAAGTTAACCCCCCTACCCCCTTCGGATATCCTAATACATATACTATTATCAGAAACAATTTTTTCACCCCTCCCCCTCCGGATGGCAGAAATTTCCTCCTTGAGGGGAGTGTGGATCTTTTCTGGAACGACCCATTACGGTGATCTGATAGGCTGATATATTCACGAATGTACCAATGGATTAATTTTAGGAAAGAACACTGATGTCACGAATACCCATCTGCTAGAACATGTTAAATATGACTTCTATAAAAAGGTACAGGATTACAGACTTTTGATGACAGGTTATACATACTTTGCAGTAATACTGTGTATTTAACACATTGAGCTCACCAGCACTTTCTTCTTGACGAGTAAACCTATCTGGCATTAGGGCATGTTCATAGGAGCTGAGTTGACCCAGCAAACTGGGCTGGCTCACAAGTGGCAAGATCTTGCCTCATATTCATTTTTATATGTTTTTGAGATTCAATACACATCGGAACCAGACCACCCCGGTTTGCTGTATTCCAGCGTTTGAGCAAGGCAAGATCTCATCTTCCCGGGCCTATACGAATGCACTTAGTGGGTCAGCTCGGCAAACTGGACTGGAAATTGTATCACAATGCATTTGTTCCATCTACAAAGTGTTTAAAAACTAGTAAGGAATCAACAATCAACAAAAATATCATTTGGGGGATAAAAACAAATTTAATATCACATTCCCACCAAAAGTTGTGCAATTTAATTAATATTTAATTTATAAACTTTACAATCAACAAAACAATTGAAGGTACAGACAACAGGACTGAGGAGTCCCAAATTAACTCCTACCTACACATTACATTGACATTGTAAAACAATAGAGACAGGTTACAAATTTAACAAAGCTACAATACAAAATTACAACAATCAATGCGTTGCAAACCATCCTTACACTTTCCAAAGTTAATATGAACTAGACATGGACCGCCCATATATTGCAATCCTTTCTAGGTCAATTTACTGCCTTAAAATGAAGAGACCTGAAATTTGCAAAGAAGGTTTGGGAAATGATCAAGTTACAAAAAAAGATTTATACTGTACACATAAATGAGTCAACATTGTGCAGTACAGACACAGTTACAGAGTACAGTAAACATCCTAAACATGCATGTACTCCAAGCTGTCCCTGCATTTTCCAAAGATAGGATTCCAAGAACATAGACCGCCTGCGGTGTTGTTTTTACCTGTGTGTTTAATTTAATTTATTCAAACAGACTGAAACAAAAGACATTTTGGAAATACAAAGACAGCTTGGAGAGTTCTCAACTATCATGAATAACAAGTAATAGAACAACAAATAATAGAACAACAAATAATAGAACAACAAGTAATAGAAAAATTTCTGTCGCAGTTGCGAAGAAAAATTAAATGGGAATCTCATGAAAAATTTGAAAAAGCCCTTCTGTCTGCTAGGCATATTTGCATAAGCAGTGCTGAATGCATGCAGCATCTTCCACAAACTGATGTTAACAAGTTTCTTATTCCATTATTTTACCTCCCATGATCATGTGAAAAACCCTCAATTAATATCCAAGCATCATGTTTTACACAGGGTTCAGATCTGTTGACTGTTGTGGTGTATGTCAAAGAAATTGATAAAGAGTCGTTGCAAGTTAACTTTGAGGTTAAGGCTTTATGCTTGAAATTTCAAACCAGGTAAATACTTTAGATATTGTATGGCTGTCTCGCTGTACTGATAGCTTGGTTGGTTGGAGGACTCCACCAGAATCGCAGTACCACAGATTCAATTCCTGGCGGAGGGTTGATAACTGCTCCTGGTTAGGTCTAATAAATATATAAAAATTCTACTTGAAATTCCCATCAACAAATTCCTTCAACAATGAACACATATAAAAATTTTCCGTGTTGATATACAGTTATATCAACACGAGTGGAATTGGGAAAACCAGAAATTGTATGGAAACACGAAGGGCGGAGTGTTTTCATACAATGGGTCATTCCAGAAAACATTCATACCACCCCCACAGAGGAAATAGGAAGTTAAACCCCCTACCCCCTTCGGATGTCCTAATGCATTTATTATTATCAGAAACAATATTGTCTCCCCTCCCCCTCCGGACGGCAGAAATTTTCTCTGTGGGGGGAGTATGGATCTCTGGAACAAACCAATGTCGAGTTTACCCAACTTCCACAAGTGTTGATATAACTATATATCAATACGGAAAAAATGTTGCATATTTTTTTTATAATATAGCAATGTGAAAAGCCCGAAGGATAAGAAAAATTTCCGTGTTTACAAGCGGCGGAAAATTTCCCGTGTTGACATTGAGTTATATCATCAACACGGCTCTTAGCCAATCAGCGTTCAGAATTTGCAAATGCTATATTATAATTAGTTATATCAAGTGAGATGCCTAAAATCCTGATATTTACCTGAAGAGTATGCCAAAAACAATAGGGAACCACCTTAAGAAAATAAACGAGATGATGTTTGCTTATTATAATATTGTTACTTACTGTACCTGAAGATCCAAAGAATTCCTGAAGTTGCATGACCAAGTGTCTGAAGACACAGTTTTTGAGTGGAATGTTCATTTGAGGTAAGTTGTATATCAACAAGCATTGTTAATAGAAATACATTGTAACTACTGCAGCTTAACTACTAATAACTACTGCAGCTTAATTACTAATAACTACTGCATTGTACTATATGTGCAAGCTTTCTCATTTTTAATTGGCTGCATGATAGTATTTCCTCTCCTCGTGAAATACTTTTTTTACCACGTTCTTCTTGCCCAACTTAATCATAATGAGGTCAACTTAATTTTTATTGTAATACATTTTCAACAATGTAAAATTTAGTGTAAAAAAGGCGATTTTGTAGCATTTTTTAAAATTTTTAAAATTTTCTTTTGAAATTGAGTACAAACAGTTTTGTCCTAGTGCAGTTTTACGATTAGTTATATAAACTTTATTACGATGTTTGCCCCAAAAGCTAGAGGGCCCATATAATACAAAAAAGGATATATAAAATTATTTACACAAAAAAGTCAGTACAGTACGAGGCGTATAGAAACAATAAACAAAATAAGACAGTGTTACAGAAAAGACACGACACATAAACGCACAAAGCATTGCTAGGAGAAACGAAAAGTATTCAAAATAAAACGGTGGACAGCACCGAACAATAAAAAATTTTCGTTACTGTAAAACTTAATTGAGCAAAACCGTTCAATAAAAATTCAAGTTTTCCATTGTCGGTGCTCGTTAGCCATGCTTTTCCACAAACTTGTGCCGCAGAGGTTAGTAGTTCATTACGTTGAGCAGCAAAACGAGGACATGATAAAAGATAATTTTTAACTGTATCATTTTGTTGGCAACATAATACGTACATAAAGGAGAATTACGATAATGAATTCCATATATCGACTACATACATTGCATTTTGGTTTCATGTTTGTACTGTGTTTTGTATATAATTGGTCTTTTGTATATAAACTACCTTTTTATTTCTATAATAGACACCAAATTGACTGTAAAAACTGCAAGTATGCGATAGCGAAATCAAAGCTGACAATGACGTTAAAAAAAGCTTGTGTAAAAGATCAATGGAATTCTTTGGAAGAACTTAATATGAAAGGTACAGTATTACGATATATCGTACAGTATATATTACGTGTAAGCTAGGAATGTTCGGTATGAGAAATTTCCGGTATTGGTATACCGAAAAAATTATACCAATATTATCGGTATACCGGTTTTCCTTTGATAATTATAAAGGAAAATTCTTTAATGGAAATTTGAAGGAAATTTTGAGTAATTCTGAAAGGGAAAACGATAATTTCGAAGCTGTTTCGAACTAGTGTTTTCGAACGACACGTACTCAGTGTAACATCTCATGATGTGGAAATTCTAAATCATTGCAGTAGAAAGTTCTTTGAATTGCCATTCAGTAGTAAAATAAAGGTTATGGTTTCGCCATATAGTTGGTAAATTTAATACGATATACTGAAAAATTCCGGTATATCGGAAATTTCGGTATATCGGTATGGTTGAATATCCGGTATCGATATACCGATATTGATTTAATACCGATATTTTCGGTATATCGGTATACCGAACAGTCCTATAGTGTAAGCAAGCTTTTGTTGGTAGGGATGCAGCTACCTGAAAAATATAAGGAGAATTTCAAAAACATTTCAGGTAGTTATGTACCTACCAACAAAAGCTTGTTTATATTATTGGCACTACTTACTGTTCACTGGCACAGACATGTTAACGTTTTGTTTATCTCAGCAGCGACCGGATTTTTAGAACTGAAATCTATTGAACTGGCATTTTTTGAAGTACACTAATACACGTACTCATCCCATTGAATACGACGCTCTTCCCTTTCGCTTCTCAGATCTCTTCCGCAGAGGCTTTTTAGTAGCTCGAAGGTGCAGGAAGGTTATTGAAGCAAGCGATTGTGTATGGACATTCTGGACTAGCTTGCAACTGGCCCGCGTTTTAGTTACTAAGCAAAGCCTCAGCAAAGAAGAGTAATTGGGAACGATTCAGCCTGCTTTAAAGATGGTTTTTCGAACGCGCTTTTTTGGGCGGCATAGCCATCAAAGATGTTGCAGTAAAATACAGATGTATTAGAATACACATTTTGTTAGTTCCAATGTAACATTACGAGGTTTTATAGATTAATTTTTACTACAGGTGTTGATGATCAGAGGTTGAAGAATGGCCAGGGACACCTAAATAATACTACTGGAGGTCAAGTGACGGAGAGGGATAATATAAGAACTAGCAATACGGGACACCTAAATGGTACTACTGGAAGTCAAGTGACGGAGAGGGATAATATAAAAACTAGTAATACGGTACATTTGAATAGTGGTACCGGAGGTCAAGTGGCGGAGAAGGATAATATAAAAACTGGTAGTACAGGACACTTAAATTGTAGTACTGGAGGTCAAGTTACGAAGAGGGATGATATAAAAACTGGTAGTACAAGACACCTAAATAGTAGTACTGAAGGTCAAGTGACAGAGAGTGATAATATAAAAACTGGAAGTACAGGACACCTAAATAGTACTACTGGAGGTCAAGTGACGAAGAGGGATAATATAAAAACTGAAAGTACGGGATACCTAAATAGTACTACTGGAGGTCAAGTGACGAAGAGGGATAATATAAAAACTGAAAGTGCGGGATACCTAAATAGTACTACTGGAGGTCAAGTGGCGGAGAGGGATAATCTAAAATTTAAAACAGAAAATGGGGGTGTAAATTTAGAACATTGCAACGGAAACAACGGCAATTTTTCAAATGAAAATCAAACTCGTGTGAAAAATAAACTTGGGCTTGATGCTGAGGGAGTTCCTGATAGTCTAGCCGATGATGCGGATGATCTGGATAATATATCTAACGAAATGTGTGAAAATATTAGAACTAAGCAAACTGTTAATAGTAACAATGACAAAGGTTGTGAAGTTAACGAAAAGATTAATCGGTTAGATGATAATAGCGAAGATATTCTTTGTAATGAGATGAATATTACTGGAAGTGATAGCTGTGCGTGTGACAGCACGACCAAGGAAAGAGATACGGCATGTGCACATAAAGATCCTACTATTACAAGTGGAAACGTCAGTAAAATAACGAACCATACTGAGAAATCAAATGATATAACAGAACCGAATAAGATTAAAGTCCAAGATTTTGATGACTCGCGTCACAAAGACAACGTGGTGCAGGAAAACAAGAGTTTTAAATTAAGTTACGATGCCAAGAAACACGATTGTCGTCCTGGGTCTGTTGGTCTAGTAAATCATGCAAATCTCTGTTATATCAATTCTGTTGTTCAGTGCCTCTCGTCTGTCATAGAACTACGGACATATCTATTATGTAAGTACTGTTTTCACTCTTGTCTTTTTCAAAATCTAATATGTATGCGGGTTGATTTCATAATCTAATATGTATGCGAGTTGATTTCATAATCTAATATGTATGCGGGTTGATTTCATAATCTAATATGTATGCGGGTTGATTTCATAATCTAATAGGTATGCGGGTTGATTTCATAATCTAATATGTATGCGGGTTGATTTGCCAAGCATTTAATTATTAGTATCTCCAGGTATCTCATTGACATTTGACTAGCCGTTATTAGCCTTGATAGGACCATGTTTCCTTACTTTTTTCCATAACCCTAACCTGCGAACGGGCGTGTTCCAGATACGAGATTGTCTAAGTAGGAGTGCCAAAATGACGTCATGAACCTCAAAAATTAATGTTATAATATATAGAGTAAGGATTGGGATTGTGTTTACAATTTACATCCGTTTTCAAAAGTCAGTTTAAATTATTTTTACAATATGTCACGTGAACTGCAACGCTAAAAGACATCTTAAAATAAGGTAATTCCGCAGTAATTGTTCCCGAAATGAGAATGTGCTGAAACTTCCCAGGCATGGAGTTTATGATATACAGTACTTAAAGTAAAATCACAAAAAAAGTCGGGGTCACCGAACTCGTTAAGAAGATATGACAATCACTATACCACCTTTACCCCCAATATGGCGCCATCTTGACGCTCATTACGAGTAACAGCAAAATTGCAACAGCCCGATATTTATTGACGTTTTTAGTGCGGATTTTGCTTTAGTAAACCTATCTTGTAATTATTTTTGATCCACAAATGTCTTTTCCACATTTCTTTACATATCTTTCTTTGAGAACATGCATTGATAAAGGATTTTTTTCAAGATCCAGAAATGATTTTTCTTATAATTTCGGATATGAAATGTAAAATGCATTAAAGAAATAAATTATCAGTTAAAAAACGGGGGTCACCGATCTTTTTAGGGAATTGTGGCATTAAAACGTGAAATACAAGTAAATAAATATACTACAGACACAGGAACCCTAGCTACACTTTTGTATGCCTTTTTTGAAAACATTGATTTTAACGTAATTCTTTGCACGAATGTAACCAAAGATGTTTTGAAGTAACATAAAATTGTAATAAAATGATTTTTTTAAATGGTACGCATAATGAATGAAATTATAAGTTACAAGATATGCGCAGTAAAAGTGCGCAATGCAAAACTGCGGAATTACTCTAAACCGTTTTTAACACCTAAAGAAATATTGACACAAAATTAGCTAGATATAGAAACTAAAAGAAACAACAAACCATCGCAACAAAATATTTGTAGTGAATCACTTTCAAAGTTTGAAAATTAACATTCAGCGTAACTGTTGTATAAAAAATTTGAATTTTGTCACCGTAAAACTGATATGTCTAGTACTCTAGTTATTTTCGGCATAGTCGCGTAATTGCAAAAGGAGGTGTACAGTAAGTTGGGGTTTTAGACCCGTAAAACCATATGTACAGTACTTTTTTCGTTAGTCATTTTCGAATTATATTCTAAATGTCAATCTGTACATTGGACGAAAAAATCGTGGTAGAGAATAATTTCTTTATTTTGCGCTAGGGGAAAACACGCTTGCGGTATAAGAAACTGTGTACAGTCGATATCAATTATTTGCTATTTTCAGCTAAGAAGTACTCATCGCATATCAATCGTGATAATAAGAATGGTTATCATGGAGAGCTAATCAGCGCCTTCGATTCTTTAATACAAGAACTATGGTCGGGAAAGGAACGCTCTGTTTCGGCGTCTAAATTAAAGGTAAGCGCCAAGAGTGGAAAAAGTGTTATATTATTGCGATTGCTGAGTGTACTCGATATTAATGAGGCGAACTACTAAATTATTTCATGCTTTTGTTTGCAAATTTTATATTTATTGATAAAACATTTGAAGTTATAAAAAGATTAAAGGCCCAAGAACAATATTACACTGGTCAAAGCATAATTGGAAAGATTTCTTAACTTTCTTATGAAGATTCTTGTCTTAATTTAACAAGTCTTATTGTACCATGAATAAGTCGAAGTATAGGAAACAAACAGCTGGCGAAAATTCTTGACTGAGCCCACAATGCCATCCAATCATTGCTCAGCATGTACATGGACGTTTTTGCGGTAATTTCCCGCATCATGTTATAGCAGTAAGTTTTTCAGGGTTCGACGAAGAGGCACTACAAGAAAGTGTTTCGAAAACTAAACAAGGACATCTCTTGGTTTCCTAGTGAAAATAAAAATTAGCCAAATACCCCCGAATGCAACCTCGTTCCCACGCTCTTCCCTCTTGGGGAGGAAAACCCTGGTGGACGCTGGTCACGTGACCCATAGAAAATTGATAGCCCAAGAGGGGGATAGAAAAGTCTCATATTACATGTTTCCACTTGCGCGCTTCACAATTCGATTACAAAGAGTGGCCGTTTTGTATTATCATCTTTGAGAACCATATATACTTCAAAATACTTGTTAAATTGGTTTGTGTTTGCTTTTAAATTATACAAACATGCTAAAATACAGATTCTAATAGCAACAGACAAGTCAGGAAATCAATCAAAGAAAACGTATGACCGTATGATTTGAAATATTTGCCCTTTTATTCTCTCGGGATTCCGGCGTAGTTTTTCGCGCGTACGTTTCTGGCTCTGGTCCAGATATTTATAATATCCTTTATGTAATAATATGGAAACGGTATCAATTTTGTTAAATAGAGGTGTCAAAATCGACTGTGTTGGTCGTAGAGCACTAGCGCCTTTATACTAATCCTACAGAAAACGTTACACATTTGGACACTATGACAATAGATATTGACTGCCAATTCTATCGATTCTAAAACTGTTTATAGACATAGTGCTCTAGATTTTTTTAAAAGGTTATCATCGTTTAGGCCAATGAAAATTGATATCATGTTTCTCGTCCACAATTTTCAAAAATTTGGAGCGCGATTTTTTCATTTTTCATTGTTTTTTGTATTTGAATTGCTTGTCAATAATTTCCTTGAACCAGTAAAAAACCTCATAAAAATCTGAAGTAAATCGGTATATAATTCATTTCAATTTAATACGTCCTACACTACAGTATATTTCTATACATACCAGGGCTGACATGAAAAATAGAGGCATTCTGGCGAGTAATATCACAAGAGGCCCAGGCTCGATTTGCCCGCGCCTGCCTGTGCCTTCCTTATAACGAGGGAAGGAAGGAAACATTGAGACCAAAATAGCCCAGACTTGGCATATGTCACACGAAACTATCCTCGATTTTTCGCCTTTAATGCATTTCTTTCACGATTAATCGATATCCCCTGCAAGAATGATACCGTATAACTCTCAAAACAACGATGCTTTAATCAAAGAGCTTAAATTCGCTCTGAAATCCGTGAGGGAATAACAAAATTCGCCCAAAATATATCCGCGTGCCGGGTTTGCTGGACAAAAAGCGGAAGTCGTTGAACAACTCAAAATACACTCAACCCTGATTGGACAGCGAAAATCAACAAACATTTCAAATTTCTGTAGTCAGTAATGTAATATAAATTTGAATCAAAACAATTAACAAATGTTGTCGGGGGGGAAACCAGTGCAAATCTAAATATTTAAATTTAAGAAGTTTAGTCAGTATAATAACGTTTGTGAATTGTTTTGATTCAAATAATCAAATTATTACAGTACTGTTCCAAGTACTGTCCCCCTTCCCAGTGCCAGTGGAGAAAAATTTGAAATGTTTGATTTTCGTTGTCCAATCAGGGTTGAGTGTATTTTGAGTTGTTCAACGACTTCCGCTTTTTGTCCAGCAAACCCGGCACGCGGATATATTTTGGGCGAATTTTGTTATTTCCTCACGGATTTCAGAGCGAATTTAAGCTCTTTGATTAAAGCATCGTTGTTTTGAGAGTTATACGGTATCATTCTTGCAGGGGATATCGATTAATCGTGAAAGAAATGCATTAAAGGCGAAAAATCGAGGATAGTTTCGTGTGACATATGCCAGTCTGGGCTATTTTGGTCTCAATGTTTCCTTCCTTCCCTCGTTATAAGGAAGGCACAGGCGGGCGCGGGCAAATCGAGCCTGGGCCTCCTGTGATTATACATTAGTCTGATCCCCCATTTAATAACATACGAGCCTTTAGTCCTGGACTAGGGTACATTTTGCTTTACGTTGGACAAAGCTACAGTTTGGTCGGACACCAATACACTCGGGTCGGACAAACAATAAACCTCAGTTTCACTCAGGTCGGACAGAATGTCCGGTATAGTTTCCTCTCTACGTCGGACAATTTCACGAATGGGTCGGACAATGTCCTTGACCGATAGATATTTTAACGCCTGATTCTTATTCTATTCCCGTTTCCATCTGTTCTATTCGGATATATTTGTAACGTTGTTCATTTAACCTAATATAGTTCTATTATCATTGAAGTAATACAGTACCCTGGGCAAAATTCTCCACATACCTCTTCTTGGGCTGTATCCATGGACTTTGCATGTCTTTCTCGTCTCCTAAAATAGTACACCTGTTCGTCAACAATTATCCACTCATTAGAATAACAATATAACTCATCATACATCTATGTTTTAGTCAACGTTTACTCATAAACCGACCATCCTTCGGGTAAATTGGAAATCGCTATGCTATTAGTGGATTTGGCAAAAATACAATACACACGTGACGGTGAAAGAACCAGATTTATGAATAAACGTTGACTAACATAGATAATGAGTTATATTGTTATTCTAATGAGTTTCATAGCCAATCTACCCTTTGATAGGCTATGAGTTACATACACCGCTGAGTTTCTAAATTTGGAATATTGGACGTGGAATTTGCAAAGCCAACTTCGCAAATAATTTCCATATTAAATTCAACGCCAACATTCCAAATTTAGAAACGTAATTTATTGGGAATATTCACAACAAAATCGAGCCGAAATCGACAATAACACACGAAGTATTTATACTTACATCCCAGATAATTCATGTTCTGCTTTTTCTAAAAGCACCGTCAAAAATTCCACATCGCCAGGCACATGGACATGTTTATGTAGAGGACATTTTGTCAATCCTTCGTATAAACTTGGACAGTATCTATAACGTATATGAGATTCACAGCTATTGGAATTTAATAGGCAAAATTTCCGAAAGCCGAAAATTGCCTCCGTTATGATTGACAGAGGTAGAAAAAGTATATCGGAAAGTGGAAACCTACAGTAGTTCCCAGAAATTTGGGGGAGGGGGGATCTACATAATTCTTTGCGGTTACAGTAGAAATAATTTACCCTTTTACTTTTTCCGCATCGATATCTCCCGTTAAAATACCAAAAGCTTTCAAAACTTTACGCTTGCATTCTGTACAAAACCTAAAGAAACGGAAAAGGTTCGCTTAAAAAAATTCATTGAACTCTAGCATCTGTACGATTCTTGTCCCCAGACTGCCAAGTGTTGGATGTGGCCCCTCGACCCTAAGCCTGCCACCTTTCAAGGATTGGCTGGCGACCTTCGCGAAAATAAAATGTAGAGGCATGCAATTATATTGGTAGCCTGGTCTTTTGTGTTCACAGTAGGAATTTTGCAATATTCGAAAATTCTAAGTTTTGAAGACGTTCAGATTGAGTTGCCGGCACTGGTGCTCAATGTTCAAAATGGTTCCCAAAACATGTTGAGCACAGTGCCGTTGTTGAGTGCCACCTCTAGAAGTAGTGCCCTTTCTTGGGCACCGTGACCAATTTCATTTGGAAAGTGACGGGGACCATTGCCGGGCACCCAGTCTGTGAACGCAGCCTAATTTCAAATCCTTCCGATCGCTCTTCACCCACAGTAAAGTTTATATTCAGTATCCAATCATTGAAATTATGGCTGTATAACAACCTCGACATGTTTACATATTTAACCATGATATTTAACAAATAAAAGCATTCCGATTATTTTCTCGTGAGCTCACAAATCAATTAAATCGTTTCAATCTTTGGATATTCGGACTATTATGTTGACCAAGGCCGGATTCTGAGGGGAGGTGTGGGGAGGCGCACACTTCCTCTGAGATCGTTTACCCCAGTATTTCCACCAGAATCGGGTCTTGATGTTGGCTAAAAAATAATTGTTGACTCTTGTACCTGTTTTTGCGCAGGTGATTCTCCAGCGCATCCAAAAGTGTGTCAGAGTTGATTGTCAGTACCTAAACCAAAGGATGAAATTAGAAGATTTGGCACAAACTGGTGGACGTTTCTTGGAAATTTTCAAGACAGGCAAGGAGAGGTATGCTATATAATCATCTTTACTTGTAGCTGAGAGCTAAGCTGACGCAGCTCAACCTGATCGAGTCGAAGGCTTTCTAAGGGCGCCTTTGGAAGCCACCTTATGACTCATGTCTAATCACCAAGGGTGGGTAGTAGCGAAGTAGTTGTAGTTCGCTACTGTAGCGAATTACAATTTTCAAGTAGCCAGTAGTTTTTGACTACTTTTTTTAAAACAGTAGCTGTAATTATAGCGAACTACATTTTGCCTAAAAGTAGCCAAGAAGTTGGCTACTTTTCAAACAGCGAATTGTTAATCGCTACTTTTTAAAATTGTTAGTAGCCTGATAGAATAGCATGATATTGAGACACGGTCTGCTTAAAATCAATACTCAATAGTCAATTTGCACGCCTGAACACGGTAGTGCTTTCAAAAATGTTGCTTTGTGTTTACTGTTGTTACTCGTAAATCGATTTGTTATAAATGTAGGTTACATTCCAGCCTGAGTTAATAGATGCTCCAAATACAGTAAAACTAAAAAATATAGAGTAGCGAAATAGCGAAATAGTTCGCTACATTTTTTAAGCAGTAGCTGTAGTCAGTAGCGAACTACCTTTCTTTAAAAGTAGCAGTAGTTGTAGCTGACTACATATTTTTGAAGTAGATGTATTTATAGCGAACTACAAAAAATTTGTAGTCAACCCACCCTTGCTAATCACAGAGCTCAGCTACGGTAGAAGGGCCAGTTATAGCGACAATGGTGTTTTTTGCCATACTGTACAGATATTTAATGCTAAGACATATAAGAGGGGTAAGTGTAAGAGGGGTAATCTAACATCTTTGCAAGAGTTTCATTTTCACATTGGCAGCATCACTTGCCCAACTTTCAAATCACAAAACACCACTCAAATTTATTAAACACGTCCAAGGTGGAACCCTAATGATCGGCTCCACAAATAATTAAATTACAAAAAAATGTTCTCCTCATGAACGTAGGGGTGAAGAAAATAGGAATAACACATGAAAACGAAATTACAGTTAAGTTTTTTGTGATGTTAAGTAGTACTGCTCTCTGCTGTATATTGTCTGACGATCCTTGTGATACTGTACCAAACAGCCAGTGGACTATTTTATGACAAAAAGTTAGTGACGTTTTATCCAAGCACCAACGTATTAGGGACAGGTCATTATTTATGGCGGAGGGTGGCACTGAAGAGAAATGTTTTCCGTGTCAAAAATTTTGCTGACCCAACCATTAAAAAGACAAAAATTTGATTACCCAACCTCAAATATCAATTAAAAAATAACTACCCGCCCCTGGCCAAAAACTTAACAAAAGGATACCATTCAGTTGTCATACATGTCCTCTATCACTTCAGTGACATGAGTTTGATAACGGCTTGTGAAATGTTCTGCAGTCTAAAGTTTCATGTTGTCTGCACATGTACTTTCTTTGGAACACAATTTGTTTTGTCAAACTATGATCAAGATAGTGACTCTGATTGATTCACATATTGTATTGACAAATGACTGTTGACATTGCTTTTCAGTCTCCAATATTTCAGTGGGTCATGCTTTGGAAATGACAGTAAATTTTTATTACCCAACCCTTGAGTTGTTTTGTTTGTCATTTACCCAACCTTTTACTCACTCAAAATTTTGTTTACCCAACCTTTTTCTCTTCGGTGCCACCCCCCGCCATAAATAATGACCGGTCCCTTATCCAAGGACTACTATCCGGTATCTGGCAAAGTATCTGGCACATCCCTATAGTATAAAATAATTTTTACCTCATCCTGGCATTTCTGTGATAATGCTTCCCACACATCAACCCAGCACCTGAAAGTTTGAAACAACCATGAATCCATGTAGGGCCATTGTTTGAAATCTCTCAGGTCGAATAGACCACAGGGTTTGGTATCCAATAGACATACTTACCCAATAGGCGTTCTAGACTTATGGGTTTCTAGTGAATGGAGCAGACATCTCCTGGAGAAGAAATGGTTTATTAAGCGAGTAATATAATATACATGGGAAACATTGAGAAAACTAACTATTTCCCGAGACAACAGACATTAAGTGTTTTGTTATATAGTGACGAAATAAAAATCAAACAAGATTCACACAACAGTTGTATTTCATGACAAAAACAGTGCAGTGTAAACGAATTTAAAATTAAAAGAACCACTTTAAAGGACTTTTGCAATAAATAATTAGTTTACTTCATTTGAAACAACTCTTAAAACTATATATTAAACTCTATAACAGATTGTTTATATCTTGCTTAGCTTTCAAAATATTTCGACTGAAAAAAGCAAGCTGTTCGCCATTTTGGATTATTGAGGATATATCATCTTGAGAGTAAGCGATTAATATGAGTCCAAAACTTCGTTTCTGGTTGCTGTCTGAAATTTAGAAATGATTAAAAATATTTCAAACAATTTTCGATTGTTACTCGGTCATTTTAGAGTAGTTTTATATGGTCATTAACTCAACTGCTGACGTCATCAAAACCATAGTTAATGAGGTCAAGAGTTATAGTCCAAGATGGCGAACAGCTCATTAATTTCGGTCTCAATATTTCGAGAACTAAGCAAGATATGACAAATCGGTAATAGAGTTTAATATATAATTTTAAGAGTTCTTTTGAATGAGACAAACTAACTTTTTATTGCCAAACATGATTGCCTAACTTTTTATTGCCAAACATGGCTGATGGACAAATGACGTGGCTTTGGACAAATGCAATGCATCCCGCTGGGCAACAAGTGAAAAATTGTTGCTCGCCCCGACCGGCTACGTACATAAATAAACAAAATGGCGGCACGAATCGCGACTTTATAAACTACGATTTTCAAAGTTGTGTTAAAATTAAAAGAGAAGAAAAATACACAACAGGCAACGGGATATGCTGCTGAAATCGTTTAAAAAACACGGTGTTCACCCTAGCTTTAATATAACAAAACATGTTGTTGCAGTACCTGTTTCTTCTGCATTTTGGGATGCTTTCAAGAATTTCATTTAGTTTTGAGCTGCGAGAGAAAAGAAAACATAATTTTCATGGGCACAAGCGTGTCACAGATTTTACAATAATTGTAACGTCTGTGGCACGTTGTAGTCTACAGGGGTGGTCACTGGTAAAGGTATTTGTGGGAGGGAATACACGTTTAATGATTCATATTCAATAAAAAACAACACATTTGGACATTTTTGTTGCAGAGTCGCAAACAATTACATTTGAAACAAAATAGTAAGGGTACTTTTCAATATAGCTTGAAAGTAAAAAACTGTTTTGATAATAATGCTATTAACAAATAGATAAGATTTTGCCGTTGTCTCTTCAGTTATAGAAGAGACCTTACGATTTTAGGACGGCGACGGCCAAAACAAACTCCTTCAAATAAATGGTAGTAAAGATAGTTCGTCGTATATTATCAATCGTATGAATTTTATACAGTTTTAGAAGTTGAAAACATCTGTTTTATGGTTGGGAAGAGTTCTGCTAAACCCATTTTGAAGTTGCACTTGTTGTGGCTTGGAATGCAGCCGTTGTATCAAGACGTGAAAATCTGTGATTTAGCGTTGTAAACAGAGCGAGGACAACGTCTAAATTATTCATATATTGTAATTACTCAATTCTTTTCAATGATCTATTGTATTGG
>CACRXK020002403.1:0-43788 GCA_902702795.2 Paramuricea clavata | reverse complement strand
ATTCATATTCCCACTGGAGGTTCCCAACTTATCCAAAAGCCAGAACCAGCTAATTGGTTGCCAAAGCTAGCTATGCTACTGTTACAAGTTGGAAAAATGACAACATCGTATCCATACAGTAGGGCTTGATGGGCGGGAATTACATCGAGATGCCAAGGAATAAGCATTCAAAAGGGGAGAGTCGGCCTTAGATGCAGGGCATGAGCTTCTTCCAGTACAAGGGGCAGAATTACAGTCGGATACTGGGATTGAAGGATCAACCTGTAATATTGTAAAACTAGATTTAAATAACAAATCCTTTATAATAGCAATGTTTTATACCTAATAAAAATTACCATAACCCATAAAAGGAGCAACCAGACATTTAATTTTAAACCTCTGCCTAATTCCAATAAATCACAAACTTTCATGATACTGTACCATGTATGATAACAATTAGGGGCCAATTACATGGAGCATTTTCAACCCCAGGGTTAAACTCAGCCCTGTTTACCAGGTTGAAATTTCAGCCTTGTCTGTAATACAAAACTCTATCAAAATCAAACGCGCGATTACATGACAAAATTTTCAACCCAGGGCTGAGTTCAACCCCGGGGTTGAAATTTCAACCCTGCTAATTTCAACCCTGCTTCAGCTAGCAGGGTTAAAATCTCAACCCCGAGGTTGTAATTGTTTCAACCCAGGGTTGAAATTATCATGAGTTATTCGAGCATGCATGGTAGTGACTACTTATTACAAGAAAACAAAATGAAGGCTTTTTTTACCTCTGGGAATTGATGCCGAGAACGTGTAGTATAGCATGCTTGTGTCATGTTACTCTGAGTGTATATCCACATCAGGCAAGCTTGAAAAATATGCCTGGCCACGGCGGCCAGAACCGACCTGACCACGTAGCTCAGTTGGCAGAGCATAGCCATTGTGCTAGTATTCCAAAGGTCATAGGTTCGATTCCCACTGTGGTCAGGCATATTTATCAAGCCTGCCCAGTGTGGATATACACTCAGAGTAACATCACACAAGCATCTTATTGACCTGAGTACATTACACCAACACAGCAAATATCATGATTATTAGATTACACTGATATCGAAGGAACTAGACTCAGTTCCGAAATATCGCATACTCGAACCGACCTGACCACGTAGCTCAGTTGGCAGAGCATTGGGCTAGTATTCCAAAGGTCGTAGGTTCGATTCCCACCTTGGCCAGGCATATTTTTCAAGCCTGCCCGGTGTGGATATACTCAGAATAACATCACACAAGCATCTTATTCACCTGAGTACATTACACCAGTATAGTATAGCATTTCAATCCCAGGGTTGAAATCGTCCATGTAATCGCAAAAAAATTTCAACCTGGTTAACAGGGCTGAGTTCAACCTCGGGGTTGAAAGTTCTCCATGTAATCGGCCTCTTACAATTCCTTATTCTGGACTTGTAACCGGCCATGTTGGTCCCCATTTCAACAAGAGAATCTCATTTCTACAGAATGGTGGCCATGTTGGTCCCCAAATTCAACTATCTGTTAATTGCCAAAGGATTGCTTGCAAGTCAAGAATACATAATTAGATGCCTTTAATTGCAATTATAATTTACCTGATTTTTATATCTTTGTATAGCAATCCTTAATTTGACAATCTGCCCTCCTTTTGAAACCAATTCTTTTAGCAAGACATCACTATAGTCTGCCATGAAGCAACTCGATTGTGCAGAGCTATTAAAATATTAAAAACAACCATTATTTGTCTATAAAATGTGACTGTTACACTGTTAATTTTGTAAAATAGCTCCTCACCTCGGTTGGTATTTCGGTACAAATAAAACACTAGCAGGACTGTGACCAGACATCACAATCAGACTTGGATCCACATTTATATAAACAATAAACATTGTACTATTGCAGAAATCCAGTGGCCAGTGCAGTAGAAATCATATTTTCATCATTTTCAACATATTTCGGTGCTTCCAGGGAAATTCCATTGTATTTAAGGAAATTTCACAAGGAAAAGAGGGAATTTGAATGTGGAAGCAAATGTGATTTGAAAATTTAACGAACGCAAATCAGACTATCATTCTCATAGCCATATATCATTGAAAATGTCATAAAATGATTTGTTATACTTTAAGTTTAACATGTTGTTATAGCTATGTCAGTATGTGAATATGTGATCGATACCCCGTCTTCTGTTAGCTTGTCTAGAACATATTAGCCGACTCCTGCCGGCACTCAATATAAAACACTCCGCTCAGATCATTCTAGGCTCATTGATGTTGCTTAAAACGAATAAAATGTCTTTGGATTAAGAAGAATATTAAGGAAATCATATATTTTCGGCATACCATAGTTATAATACAACCCTAAATCACTAAATTATTTTTTATTATGGCATATTTTATAGACGGGCACCGCCGCACCGATCCTTCCCATAAAAACAAAATAAACTTCACAGTACCTCTAAATCTGAATCCATTTTTTCTCTGTATACTGTTTCTTGAATATATTTGACAAAACGGAGAGAATGAAGCTCAAATTTAATGTTTTAAAACGGCTAAACGCATTAAGCACATATTTCCAGCCTTGCTTTGGTGAACACGAGGGAGAAAAGATTGAATATGGCGCGCGCGATGCGTATTGGGTTCGTATTGTCACGTGATGTTAAAAGAGGCGCATGATTGGATGACCAATCAAAGGCTAAAATAAATCAAGTTTGCAGGAATAGCAAATTCATAAGTGTAAGATACGATTAGATACGATCTGGATTTAAGTTAATCATCTGCAAATGCATAGATTGCCCTGGTTCCAGAGGCTCTTTGCGAGGCGAAAGAAACGATAGGCGAGAAGGAAGAGCCTCTGGTCACATCGGTTACAAATCCCACTTCCACACTTGATTAGGTTCAGAATTTGAATCTCGCATGTAATTCGCCATTTTGTAAAAAAATATGTCAAACCGATATGAGAAATAAATGAGCTTACAGTAATGTTTAATTCCAAATTTTCTCATTCTACTCCTTTATGAGAGTTGAATTGACTCCCAGAAATGCACTACTTACTCGGGTATGTTTACTCCTTTTTTGGAGTGAAAATAAAGGAGTAAAAATACAATAATTACTCCGATATGTCTATTCCTTTTAAAGAGTAAATTCTACTCCTTTATGAGAGTTGGATTGACTCCTAGAGCAGTAAGATTGGAGTTAAAGTTACTCCTGGAATAAAAATAAAGGAGTAAAAAGTACTCGAATATTTGTACTCCTTTGCTGGAGTATATTTTATCCCTGCAATGGAGTAATATTTACTCTTAGTAGAGTAAAAGTTTTAATGTGAACTGAAGTGGAGTAGTTTGAACTCTGGTTTTGGAGTGAAATATACTCTACTTTTTTTACTCCCCAAAAGGGAGTTATTTCAACTCTTACGGTGGAGTTAAAATTACTCCCTAGAATTAACAGTGTGCGAACGTTATGGGAAAACCATTTTAAAAACAGCATTTAATTACTGGCCTCTTGTATAGATCAGTCGGTACTAAAACAAAAACCTTTGACCCATACAACTTCTGTCGTGTTTTAATTATTCGGGACATTGGAAAAATATTTTCTCAGTAAAGAGCCTTGACCTAGCAGTAACGTATACTTATTTTTTCCTTTTAGTAAAGGAAGGGTGTCCCGAGCGTCCCTGTGGTATTTTGCGTCACTGTATCAAGACTAACAGTTCCGTTACTTGCCAATGTGAAAATGGCTTTTCTGGAAATGATAGCGAGTGTACAGGTAACTTATGTTTTCTATTTAATCAGCTATGATCAAAACTGAGAGATATTAAACAAAAATAATGGTCGATAATAAGAACATAATCAATGTGAGAAAAAAGGTTTAAAAAGGCGTACTTGGTCTAATTTCATCAAGAAAGTAGCATGTATAATAGATATCAACAGCATACTAGCTGGTTATCCCAGAAAAAGGAAAAGCTTTGAAACAGAAGGTTCACACTATAGGAAAATCAAGTATAAATTTCTTGTACGATTGTATAGTGAACTGAAGATTATAACCGTCTGTTAGGTGTAAACTTCTCGTCCATTTATCTAGGGAAGCTTTTGATCAATAAGCCGGATTGTCATTAGTGCAAATAATGTAAGACTACATTTATATTCACGTCTCCTTTCAAACTAAATGCGCCTTTATTAGTTATCATGAGTAACATGAGTTACTGCAAGAATGGAAGAAAAAATCACCTAAAGTTCTCTCAGATATATTGGGAGATTCCGACAAGTATCTCCGATATAAACCAGACTACTTTCACATTGATATGTTTCTCACCAGGTTGTTGAATTTTAAATCCACTGTCCTTATGTGCCGAAAGAGCACAAAATAATTAGTTTTGCCGAAGTGGTGCACCTATTGTATGAATGACGTTGTTTTTTTTTATTTCAAAATCCTCTAACGGGGGCAGAACCAATGCATGCTAGACATACAGACGATTCGTATTTATTCTTCTATTGGATAGTTTTATACCCTATTCTATGAGAGGCACAAGATAACCATTCATTGTTACAGCATTAGTCAATGTTCTAATTCACTAAATCAATGCCACTTGCATAACAATGGTTTTCTAACACTTCATGAGTATCTTGATTATCTATCGAAGTATAATGAGTATCTTGATTATCACTTCATGAGTATCTTGAGTCAGTGTGATTAGGTTTTAAGTTTAGCACCTGCATATGAGTTTGCATTTTTTCGTTTAGGACAGGTTATCTGAACTGTTTTAGAGTAAAATAGCCATGGTGGTCAACATGGCATACACCGTATGTGCCCAAACTTGAATTCGGGACGAAAGTCCTGAAAATAACCCCACCCTAAAACCGCAGTGTCGACATAGCTCTAACTTCCGAAAAAGAAAAGCAAAATATTGTTTAGAAGGTTGCTTTTAGGGGTGGTCATTGGAAGGAAAAATGTGTCTAAGAATAATATTTTACAAGAAAATGACCATACACCACCCCAGGTAAATTACTAATTATGCACAAAATAACTAATATGCCTGGCAGAAATTAAATTTTCTTATTTCTTAAAAAAGTTACCATGGGACGAAAAACTTAATTTAATATACTTATTGTGGATTTCGTAAGTATTGTTATTGTTTACTGTAAATATAATACATTTTATTTAACTCCCCCAACCCAGCCACGAAGACACGACTTCAGCCATACTTTGCCGTCTTATTCGCTTTTTATCGCCGAATATCGCAAATATCATGAACCTTGTTCACAGGCTCTTTCATCCAAATTATAATATAAGGAAAGAGAACATTTTTAACGTTTCTATTAGTATAACGAATAGACTTAAAAATAGATTTATACAGCATAATTCTACAAGATATTTTAGATAAAGTAAATATTTATATAAGGAAAGACGAATAGATAGTTGGACGAATAGATTTAAAATACAGCATATTTCTACAATGTATGTTCGATTAAGTAAATATTTATTGTAAAGTTAGAAGCGTAATTCAACCCGTGGGTTGTAATGCTTTTAATTAATTAAACTATCTATCTATCTATTTACAATCTATATCTATCTATCTATAATTTGTAACAAGAGATGGTGAAAGGAACTTTTCTAAATTTGTACTGATCATGCTAAAACTTCCTGCTATACTGAATGTCATCAATAATAAGTGTCGCGTTACATTTCAAGCGAGAACCTGGATCATATTTCACTTGCAAGGAAAACACTCAACGCGCTTCTGGCTTGCGAAGTTTAGCACGTATCGCCGTAAAAGCATCAATATCTTCTACGCAGACTGTTCGGTCAAACGGTGGTATTAAACGAACGATATGGTTGTTTATGGTTGAAGTGTATCCTGTCCGACATTGAAAACAAAAGATTTATTTTATAACGGGATTCTTTAATTTCCCAAACATCACTGTGTTTTGACTGTGAAACTCAAAAAACACATGGTAGCCTCGGTTTCTTTTGTTTCAACAGGGACGTTTAATCTCGTATTTCCCTCATTACCCATGCATACGCTTTTGTCTTCTAAATTTCCCCGGGGAACGGGGATATTTAGTTGAAAACAAAGGATTTTTTTGTCTTCTAATTGTTCCCTGCATGCTTGATGAGGGAGATTTAGAAGACAAAAACGTACCTCATTACCTTTGATTGGAGAGCTGTACCTCATCGAAAATCAGCGGCACAACTATGAACATGCAGTATCTGACGACACCGTCCCGTACACATTCGAACAATCAGCGATGAACCTGGTTTTACGGTTACGGAGCAGGAGGTCTTTATGAAATTGTCAAAAATGAATCCAGCCAAGGCCAATGGTCCAGATGGGATACCCAGCTGGGTTCTAAAGGAAAATTCTGATCTACTTTCCGATTCTGTAAAACAGGCAACACACCTCGCGCGATTCCCTCGGCTACCATGTATTTACTAAAGTACTGAGGCTATTGGTTCGCTCAGAAGGTATTTTGCTGCCAAAGCTAGAACGAAGTTTTCCTGTGTCCCTGTTGATTGTTTCTGTTTGGTGTTTGGTGTTTGGTGTTTGTTGTTTTCGTGTTTGTGATTCCTGGTCGTGCTGCCTGGTCGTGCTGCCTGGTCGTGCTGCCTGGTCGTGCTGCCTGGTCGTGCTGCCTGGTCCTCCTGACTGGTCGTGCCGCCTGGTTGTGCTGCCTGGTCGTGCTGCCTGGTCCCGCTTGGTCGTGCGGCCTGGTCCGGCTTGGTTTGTCTTGGTCTTGTCTGGTTACCTGGTCTGCCCTATCTTGGTGGTTCCTTTTTCCAAGATTCAACAACGTCCGGCGGCAAATAGTCGCTGGGCGGGGTAACCTTGTTTATTTTTCTTTTAAGTGTGTTATTTAGGGAGTTTTGTGTGGTTTCTGGCTGTTCCCGTTTGATGGGCCTATTATGGGGCTACTCTAAGGAAGGGGTCTGTTCTTTTCTTGTTCGTGTTTATTTTGTTTGGGGGACGGTGCTTGACCGCCCTTAATAGCCAGGTTTCTCGATTGTGAGTTTCCTTGGGGTAATATTTTGTGTATAATTTATTGTGTGGGGTTACCCTCATATTTGATAGAATTTCGTGCTTTGTGTTAAAGTTGTTATAAGCATGAAAATTACTTTTTCAAATCGAACGGTGGGTGTAGAGCTTCCTAATACTCAAGGGCAGGCCAAGGTAACTGTCAAAAACATAATGGAAGACTTCCATCGCCAAACGGGAGATAATTTTCCCACGTTTTTCGAGGCTTTTGTCTTATTATCGCCTCGCAAAGTTCGTATTACTTGTCGCACCGCATTGAATATGGAAGAAGTGTGTCATCTCGGGCTTACGTTTCGAGATGTTCGTCTAACGTTCAACCCGGTCAGGACGGCCAAATGGGCAAACATTACGCGCCTGAGTTATGGGATTCTCAATAAAGCGATTGCTGATGCTTTGAAGCCATACGGCAAAGTCATTCAGAATAAAATATACTCCTTTCATGGAGTTTATGTTGGGGTTCGTCAGGTCTTAATGGACCTATCTAAACCTATTCCTTCGCGGTTGACTATTGCAGCTCATTCCTGTAATTGTTTTTATGTTGGTCAGGTTCAAACGTGCTTCTCGTGCCACCAGACAGGTCACATGACTAAACATTGCCCTAATCACGCGCGTACTACAGGCAATATCATCAATGCAGATGGTCCATTGACGGGAGTAAATCGACCGTCGACCTGTGCAGTACCTGAAGAACGCATTGGTTCCCATGGTACGGGTAATTTAGTTAGGTACACCACTGATGAGAGTCACACGCGTTTTCCGAAATTAACAGATGGTCCTCATTCGTCCATCACAGCTATTAATGCCGATAGCCATAGTCTGGATGCTAGTTCTACAAATAATAATCTTGGTAATCAGCAGTTGAACAATTCAGTCACTCACTCTGATGTTCCTAATGCAGTTGTTAGGGGAATAAAAATGTTCGTAACATCAATAAAGGTGGGGTCACAGCTACGTTACCCCCGTCCTCTACAGCAGTTTCTTCTCCCGTGGTTCAGCTATATTCTCATAAAGATTCTGACAACTCGGAAGATGAAGATAAGTTTGTTGATGTCCTAGAGGAACTGCCATTACAAGAAGGTGGAGGTGGAGAGCAGCCAGTTACTATAGTCCTTGGGAAACGCACTAGGGAACTTGATGACAGGGATGTTTCCGATATTTCGGAAAAGCGAGTCGATCGAAATCCTTCTTCGGATGGGAGTGTAGTTGAGGATGATTTTGTCCCTTCTTTTCTGCCTCTCCCCCCTAGTCCTTTGGCTCGTTTTTCCTCCTCCAATTCGTTTTCGTCTCTTAGTGACGAAAGTTGATCCAATATATATCCATGGAGCATGATGCAAATGGTGTTGCAATTCCACTTGAAAGAACTACATCTGTGCAGAGGAAGGTTCGTACCCGCAAATCGCAAAGGCCTTCTAAAGTGGATGATTCTTCACCTCTTCCCTCCGCTCCTCCTGCGGATGACTCTGTGCATATTGCTTCCGAAATCCTTGGTACGCCCTTCATCGAAGCTTATGAAGGCGGAGATGATGAGGATGGTGGTGGTAAAGATAACGAATACCCTAACATACCTGAAAATGGATCAGAATTTAGCACGGCTCAGGAAAATGATCTTCGGACTACTCCCTCAACTCAAATTCCACCGAACCTTCCCAGGAAGGAAAATCGTGATTCGGAATCTCAATCTCCAATTGATACCTAACTTTTGCGGTTCCGGTAACGAAAAGAATTGGCGATCCTTGTTTTTAATGTCAAAATTGTTTTTACCTTGTGTCCTCGTTTTGACCTTTACAACAATCGACATGAGCAAGTTAACATTTATCACACTAAACTGATAACATAGCAACGTTGTTTCAGTGGTAAAATTGCGCTAAAACTTGTGTGTCTACAGGAGACTCATTCAAGTTCCGAGGAACAGTTTTCATCTTGGTTTGATCATGCCACCTCGTCGGGCTGTAATGAGTTTGGTTACAAATGCATTTCTTCTCTGGGAACCATTCTTAGTTGTGGGGTTGCCATTTTATACAATCCTAGTTATGATGTTGTCAGTTGCTCTCGTGACCAAGATGGTCTGCTTTTGTGCGCAGAGTTTTCCAATGATGGTAATTTGATCCAGTTGGTGAACATATATGCTCCAAATACCGCAAAGCCTGCGTCTACTTTATTTGAATCATTAGATCAAGTGCTTGATCCCGACACCCCGACGGTGTTGTGTGGCGATTTTAACACTGTGGTGGATTTGATCAAAGACCGTTTTGGTTGTAACTCTCAATCACCATCGGCGTATAATTGGTCAGTGACTTTGCATCACTTAATGTCCACGTATGATTTGCACGATGCATGACGTACAATTCATCTAAATGCTCAGGAGTACTCTTGGCGTCGCCCCAACGGCCGTCAATCCTCGCGAATAGACATATTTTGGCTTTCTGCCTTGCTCTTGTCCTGTGTCAAGCGTGTCGATATCCTTCTCCTTTTCCGCTCCGACAATTCCACTGTATATTTGGAGCTTTGTCTTTCGTCCGGCACCCATCGTGGACATGGTGTTTGGAAGGTGAATGCTCGGCACCTTTCAGATGAGTCCTTCGTTAAACTAGTGTCGGACTTTTGGTCATCTAGGAGAGTGTATAAATCTTCTTTCTTGTCGCTTACTGCGTGGTGGGATGCAGGCAATGGGCGACTAAAACAATATATCCGTAAATTTTCTAAGAAAAAAGCTGTCAGCCGTCGAAAGCTCATTACATCGTTAGAGCATACCTTATTTCATTAGAACAGACGTCTGCTAAATTGGTCACGAGGTCCCTCCAATCATTGAAGATGTTAAAAGTGAACTGGAGGCTGCTCATAGAGATGAAGCGAGAGGAACCCTTATTCGCGCAAACGCTCAATAAGAGGAAGAAGACTCTACCAAGTATTTTTCGGTTTAGAACGTAAACGTGGTCAACGCAGGATCTTTACTTCAGTTAAAAACATGGCCGGCACGATGGTTTCTACCTTCGTAGGCATCGCTCGAGCGTGGGTGGCCTTTTATGGTTTACTATTTACATCGCAAAGCCTAGATCGAGTTGAACAAGACTTCTTCTTGAATTCCTTGTTTATGAAACTGTCCAGCGCTGAACAAAGTTTGTGGGAACTGAGGGGGAATGCAAGAGATCACTGGGTGCCATGGCAACTGGAAAATCCCCGGGCCTTGATGGACTTCCAGCTGAGTTCTATCAACGTTTTTGGTCGCTTCTCGTAACTGATTTTGTCGATGTCATTAATTTTGCTTATAATCATGGACAATTGTTTCCCTCGCAGCGATCGGGGGTTATCACGCTCATCCATAAGCATGGGGATCGTCTTGATATGAAGAATTGGCGTCCCATTACATTATTATGCGCTGACTATAAAATTGTTGCCAAAGCTGTTGCAAATCGTTTGTTGAGTGTTATTGCCAAGGTAACTCATTCGGATCAAACTTGTGGGGTGCTGGGCCGGAATTCGTTAGAACGTGTTCGTTTGCTGAAGGATGTGGTTTTTCATGCCAATCAGAATCGTAAAGCAGCTGCAATTATTTCGCTGGACCAAGAGAAGACGTTTGATCGGGTAGAATGGGAGTATTTATCCCCTGTATTGAAGACTATGAATTTTGGTCAATCCTTCCGGTAATGGATACTTTTATTATATTCAAAGATATTTTCCTGTATCCTGATCAATGGTGAAAGAACTGAGTTTTTCTCTGTCTCTCGAGGTGTTCGTTAAGGCTGTTCCTTATCCCCTTACTCTACGTATTGGTGGCGGGAACGATAACTAGTGCAATCTTACCAAGTGGCCGGACGGTAAAATTATGTCAATACGCTGATGATACATCTGTTATCGTAATTACAGACTTGGCATTGAATGCTCTGTTCCATTTGTTCACACGATACGAGAAGGCGTCTGGGGCTAAATTAAATGTTAAAAAATGTCATGCGTTGTTGATTGGTACATGGCAATCTCGTTCTAATCTACCAATTGCTCTGAATTGGTCCAATGTAGAAATAATTGTTTTGGGTTCGCGTATCTCTAATAATAATGAAGAACAATGGGTGTCAAAGATCAAAGCCTTGAAGACTACTCTGTCAGCTTGGAACCAGAGAGCGCTTTCCTTTCGTGGACGCGCTCTTATTGCTAATATGCTGGGGCTAAGTACTCTCTGGTATCTATGTTCGGTTTCTGTATTACCTGAAGCAATCATTCAAGCTGTCAATGGGGAGTTTTTTCCGTTTGTGTGGCGGAAGAAACGAGAATGACTGGCTCGCTCCTCAGTCACACAACGACCTATTCATGGAGGTTTAGGTTTGGTGGACGTCCATCGTAAGATGTTGTCTCTGCATGTTTTATGGGTAAAGAGGCTTATTTTTCTCCCAACTTGCCGTGGACTAGTTTCTTTTCTCAGTATCTCAAGCGTGCATTCCTTGGTCACTCTGTTCACCAAATTTTGATTTTGACGGTACCACCGAAATATGCTATGGACGCTCTCCCTCCGTTTTATCGATCTGTGATGACGGCTTGGTTTGCTCTGGAACGGAAGTTTGTGGACAATGAATACGTCATTTGCGGTCCTCGGAAATCTGTGGTCACGCTTGAACAGCTCTCGGCAAGTTTCGTCTATGACACCCTGTCTCACCAACATCGCAAGCCACATCGATGCGTCGAAAAGTATGCGAATTGGGGTCTTACGGTCGATAATTAATTGGTCAAATGTTTGATTGTCCCTTCTTCTCTGGCGTTTCATAAGACCTGTTAGGGATACTTCCTGGTTGATTGCGCATGGTATTCTTCCCAACGCCGATCGTTTGCTGAGCTTTGGAATGCACGTTGACCCGTTGTGTCACTGTGGCCGAACGGAGTTCCCACATCCACCTTTTTACTGAATGCCCATTTCCTATTCAACTTATTGATTGGTATTTTTCTGTCTATAAACTTTTCCGACCACAGTCCCAACGTCCTTCTAAATGTGATCTTCTTCTTGGTTATGGGAAAAATGTAAAGGTACCTCCCGCATTTCCATGTTTGTTGGGAATTATTTGCCACCACATTTTGTTAACCAGAAATAAAGCCAGGTTTGATAAGGTGATACCGCATTACCCTACGGCCCTATCGCGTGTCAATTCTGCCTTACGATGTGTGATCCGTGTTCAACAGCGCCATTGTTTTGCGGCCAATTTCTCCGATTTTTGCTTTGCGAGTGGTGGTGTCGGCAATTTGTCGGCTGGGAACATTATTGTTTTTGCGGAGGAGTTTCGCTATTAATGTGTCTAAATGTTTCTCGGAGGCGCGGTGGTCGCCTTCATTGGTTGATACTGGCGTTGTCTTTTGAGATGTGTTGATATCTATCTCTCTGGGCACGGGGATCGCCTTCATTGGTGTTGTCTTCGTTGTCCTTTGAGTTCTGTTAGTACTCTTGTCCGTCAATGTTTTCAAACTTCCGCCCTTTTGGCTGTTGTTTATGATGTTTTAATTGTGTTATTTTGTTGATATGTCATGTGGCTTGTAATGTTGTTTTGGTTTGTTTTGTTTTGTTTGTGTTTTAATAGGCGCAGTTGTCTCCTTTGTTGGTGTACTCCTTTTTCAATTAATGCTGTGGCCTCCTTTTTAATTAATGTTGGCCTGTGGTTTGTTTGGACTTTTGTTCGGATAGGTTGCACAGGCATCTGGTAGACTCGGGGGTTGTTCATGATGATTCATACTCAGTTAACATCATTCCCGTCCATCCACTATCATAGGATTAGGGATCACTGGGCATGACGATGCTCAGCATCCGATTGTTCAGGTCATTCATGGTTGTATCATAGCACGGGGAGAGGGTCGTACTCTCTGTTGGTTTGCTTGCTGTGTAGCAATCCCCTGGGTGCGGTGATTTCACGGGCTCAGGTTCCATTGCACCGTCGGGACCAGATCAGCAATGATCAAGGCCTTTCGTTGTCCAACTCAAGATAAAACTAAACGCATGATTTGAGGGAAATTAGTGATTAAATGACCCCGCAAACCTCGGGAGGTTTAGTAAAAGTCCCGAGGGCTACGCTCTTTTACTAAACTTCCATCGGTTTGCGGGGATATTTAATCACTAATTTCCCTCAAATCATGCGTTTACGTACTTATAATTATGGGAATCTATTCTTCTGGCTCTCAAGTCACTGCCCTCTAATATCTTTAAAAGGAAATATAAAAAACACTTGCTTAGTAATCAAAAATAAATACGATTAACATCAACTAGTTTAATTTCCAATGTCAACTTGTAATATATATTTATATTCGAAATATCTTGAGGCTAGGAGCTTTTAGCACTTGGGTTCATCAATTATTATGTACGCGTATAGCCATGTCGACTTATATTATTCCAACATTGCGGCAACAAGCTCCAAAGCTTCGGCACCTCTGGTGGCCGTTCACAATCCCTTTTTAAAGTACTCATTAAAATTTTATAATTTTCTTCGACTTTTGTAATATTACGTACTTGAGAATCGTGCAAATAGTGAAAAAATAAATTGAATTGTGGCAAACAAAAGTCTCGTGAAAATATTCACCCCCGGTCATGTAGCCACGAGGAGTTTTTGCGAACTTGCACGAGACTTTTAAATTACTCCTGTTGGATTCTATAAGGAAAAGTGTTATAGGAAATTTTTCCTTTCAAGTGCAACTAATGGTTTCAATTTTTCGATTGGAGCTATTCTACAATGAAGTACTCTTGGATACCGCAATCTAAATACATAGGAAGACCAAAAAGTGGCATTTATCGCGCAGAGAAGCGGCGAACCATTGCAATGGGCCATATTTTCGAAATTATTTGGAGCTGTGGTACAAAATATCGAAAATAAAATAAACTGCACTGCTTCAAAACTTGATGAAACTTGGTTGCAATATTCTTTACCGTTTATCATTATGTAAAAGTACAAGAACTGGACGATATAAGCAAACACGACGGGAAAATAAGGCTGCAATCGTGTTTTCGTAGGGGGAAAGTGAAATAAAGTGTATTATATTTATAGAAAACAATGACAATCCTTATGAAAACTACAATAATTATATTAAATTAAGCATAGTTTTTTATCCCATGATAATATTTTAAGGAAATAAGAATATTTCTTTTCTGCCAGGCATATAGTTATTTTATGCATAATAGACCTTTCCGGTAATTACGTCACGACTAACACTGTTCAACTTAAATGGAATGGATTTTAAGTTTGTTTCTCGCAGGCTATAGTCAGAGGAGCAAAACATCCTTCTTGCACACATGCATAAAAAAGAATTTTGGATATTGACCAATAAATGTGGAAATTATCCTAAACACGAAAACGAGGCTGATGGGCCAAGAGGGGTATTTTTATGCATGTGTTGAAGAAGGATGTTCTGCTCCTCTGACCATAGCCCGTGAGAAACAAACTTAACATCCATTACATTTAATTAAGGTGGTCGACCTAAGTTAAAAACAGTGTTAATCGTGACGTAATTACCGGAAATTCAATTAGCAATTTACCTGGGATGGTGCATGATCATTTTCTTGCAAAATATTATACTTAGACAAATTTTTTCTTCCAGTGACCACCTTCCAAAGCAACCCTTCTAAACAATATATGCACTTCAAAAAGGATATCGCTTTTCCTTTTCGGAAGTTAGAGCTATGTCGACACTGCCGTTTCAGGGCGAGGACATTTTCAGGACTTTCGTCCTAGATTCAGGTTTTGGCACATATGCCATGTTGACCGCCACCATCATTTTACCCTAAAACTGCTGAGATTACCTGTTCTAAAGAAAACGCATACAAACAAATATATATGTACTAGACTATTTTTGTAAATCTTGCGTCGTAATGGTCAATCTTCTAGAAAATTAAACAAAACATATAATAAGAACGGAATAGTTTATCATTCTGTTGTACATTTCGTAATTTAATTAAAGATGTAAACTATTAATCCGATCTACAGACTGTTGAAATTTATCTAGAGTACCTGCTTTAGCTATTCCGTCGCTAAAACTTTTTTCAGCAAAAGCATCGTCACTGGGATGGGAGGAGGATGGGGTGGGTCAAGACCTCCAAATTCCACTAAACCGCACAAATTGAATGAACCCTTTATGGTTGACTTTGTCTTCTTATAGACGAGTAGATACCTGATCATTTCCACAACAATTTCATTTTTTATACCATGCATACTGTATATATGTCCACAAAAGTAATCAAGATAAGGAGGCCAATGTTAACCCCCACTGAGTGACAGCACTCTTCGCTTCAGAAGTAAAATCATATCTGGCGTTAGAAAGAATAAAAAATAAAGTACGGTGCATCAGGACGCATTGCCACTTCAAGACTGAACAATATTCTTTCAAATTTCCAGGTTAATGTTTTATATGAGCTTTTATACTTAATAATTTCTAAAACACTTATATTCATTTATATTACTTATGTATGTCAATAGTAGTCCCCAATTAATCAGTCACCAAAGTTAATCAGCCATCAATGTTATGATCAACCACCAAAGTTCAACAGCCACCAAAGTTAATCAGCCAGCAAAGTTATGATCAGCCACCACAGTTAATCAGCAACCAAAGAGGGGTGCAAGCGAGAGCCGGCTTGTCACCACCACACTTGCACAGCAACACCGGAGTGCAAAAGTATATACATATATGTTGTTCAAAACTACAGAATATAATTTTTTAAAATTGCCAGGTTTATGAATCTTTCCCAAAACACTTTCATTTTTTAGTATCATGCACGTACAGTATATGTCTATATACAAGTCCCCAATTGTTAATTAATCAGCCACTGGAAAGGGGTACTGGCAATAGGCGGCTTGTTGCATCACTTGCACAGCAACAACGGAGTGCGGAAGTATAGACATATATGTTGTTCAAAATGGGAGAATATAATTCTTTCAAATTTCCAGGTTAATAAATCATTTCCGAAATACTTTTTTTTTTTTAATATCATGTACATATATGTCTATACAAGTCCCCAATATTAGGCGACCAGTTTGATAAAAAGTTTTTACATAGCAAGTTTTATTTGCCAAGTGTACGTGTGTATGTGCGACAAATTTTCTATGACAAGTTTTTGGTTTTCTGACCGCCACGATAGCTAATTTGCTCATTACAACAATAGATCGCTGACCAACCCTGCATTCAAGTGCTCAGGTTACTTCGACAAGTTTTCTTTGTTGACCCTTATAGACGAGCAAAATGTGTACTTTGTCATGCAATTTCTACTTATTATATTATTAAATATAGCCACAACAGACGTGTGATTTTACATTTAAACTCTCATATATACAAGGTTCCAATAAAACTTATGTTTAATATATGCATATAAGTTAGTTATTCAAATTTAGCTAAAACTATTAATTAAAAAGACACCTATTTAAAAACGACCGTTTAAATCTTTCTGTTTTAACCTTAGGTAAAATGAAATCATGTTCGCGTCCTCTTAACGGTCTTTGTCTTTTAGGAGCAAGTAGTTCGTATAAAGGGTGGTTTGGTTTACTACATATATATTTTATAAATAAACTCATGTCTCTTCCTTTAATCACATCAATTATCTGAACGCTTTTTGTTGCGCATACATATCTGTGTGAAATTTTTAATACCATGGACTGGTGGGGCATAATGCGTGTACGGTAGGTTTTCGATTACCCCATGCTGCTTGTTATGTCTTAAATTTCTTATCTTTATCATTGATGTCTATCTAATTTTCGTTTGTTTCTGGACAAACTTTGGCAAAAACTCTAGAACAAACGAAAGCCACCTCTTATTTGTGGATGGCCTAAAGTTAATCTAAATTTGTACCAGAGTTATATCAGGATTTTTAATAATTATACAAAGTGCTATCTAATGCACTTTTCCGTCATTTGGCCTGTTAGCCTCGCTCTCGTGAATCGTGAACCATGCAATCACCTCGCGTTATTTACTAATGAGAGCGAGGTTCCAAACCAAACAGAATGTGCGACGTAATTATCGAAAGGGGGCATACAACTTGTCGAAAAGCTAGAAAGCAATTTTAAACATTAAGGCTAGGAAAAAAGGAAATTATATTAGCCAAAGATATGCAAAGAATTTGATAGATTTTGAAATTTGAGATGAAAGAAGACTGGGTTTAAAATTTTGTCTAAGCATGTGTCTAAGCTTATTAAAGAATCGCACGAGAACTACCTTAATAACATCATTGGTAGCAGCTTGACCGAGAATCCAAAAAAGTGCTGGTCTTATGTCGAGAATAGTAACTCTGAATCTACAGGTATCCCCCCCCCCCGCCTGAAATCTAACAGCACTGTCAGCATCTCAGATAAGGATAAAGTGGAAACCCTAAATTCATATTTCTTCTCAGTTTTTACTCGTGAACAGTCACCATCTCCTAGTATGGGCCAGTCACCATACGAGCCCATCACTGACCTGCAGATTAGTCCAGATGGTGTCGCTAAGCAGCTATCCGACTTAAACCCCCAAAAAGCATGTGGTCCAAATGAGATACCAGCCAGAGTTCTGAAGGAAATTGCTCAGTCTCTATCACAGTGGCTCGCCTTCATTTTCCAGCAATCTTTCGATCACAACGCAATTTCAACTGATTGGTCACAAGCTCTTGTCACTGCTGTATTCAAAAATAATAGTAAGTCCAATCCAGCAAATTATTGGCCAATCTCGTTAACGTGTATTTGTTGTAAAATTATATGGAACACATTGCGCTCAGCCACATGGCAAAACATATTTCTGCAAATAATATCCTAATTGATGAACAACACGGTTTTAGCAAAAACCGCTTATGTGAAACCCAATTAATCTCGACGATTCATGACGGGGGAAAATCTATCAACTCGAGGAATCAAACTGATGTGATTCTCTTAGATTATAAGAAAGCACTTGACTTCGTACCGCACGAGCGTGTCTTGACTAAGCTCGACTACTATGGAATCAGAGGGAATACACGTACGTGGATAAAAGCATTCATTACAAATCGTTCTCAGATTGTCTCAATTAACGGAACCCACTCCTCGTCCAAACCTGTTATCTCTGGAGTACCTTAGGGATCCATTCTAGGCCCAGTGTTATTTCTGCTATACATAAATGATATTTCCAACAATATTCAATCAAGTCTACGTCTTTTCGCTGATGATTGTGTTCTATATAGAGTAATTGACAATCACCAGCTAAGGATTATCAAATTCTACAAAACGATCTAGAATGTCTATCATCTTGGGCCGATTGCTGGCAGCTTAAATTCAATGTATCCAAATGTTACCATCTAGGATAACCTCTAAGAGAACCCGTCACATGTACAATTACTGGTTGAACAGACAAATTATCTGTAGAGAAAGTTCTACAAAATATTTAGGGGTCACCATTACTATAGTACCTTGCGCTGGAATGAACACTGTTACAATATTTGTAAAAAAGCTAATTCCACCCTTGGTCTAGTTAGAGCCTATCTCAGTCTAGTCAGCCCTAAGCTTGAATATGCTAGTTACGGTTGGAACCCTCATACTAAACGAAATTCTGAGAAGATTGAAATGATTCAACATCGCGCCCCAAGATTTGTTAACAAAGACTTTTCCAGATACAGCCATGTTTCCCCAATGATCAACAGTTTAGGATTGGACACACTTGAACGGCGTAGACTGCTTAACCAGTCGTGTATGTTCTATAAGATCCACCAAGGCTGCGTTGATTTAAACTCCCCCCCTGAAGTGTGCCCTATAAAAATAAAAACCCGACTTCCAAATCATCATCCCTTTCAGCAAGTTACTTGTCACAATGATTTTTTCAAATTTTCATTTTTCCCAAGAACCATTGTAACTTGGAACAATCTTCCTTTTATCGAACTGCCTGCGTATATCAAGGCTTTTAAAAGTGCTGCATTAACTGCATGAAAGGTATTGGTATAATTTTGGCAGGTCACTTTTATTGTACATTTTTACCTTTTAAAGTTTTTCATATATGTAGTTCATCGTTATTTTTTTAATGTATATACATATATAAGTATCTCCTAGTATAGCGTAAGCTGATTTAGGAGTATCAGATTTTAATCTGATAAAAAGATTAAAGATAGGTTGATATAGAAAATCATATCAACGTCATGACGTCATAACTTTACATCAAAACAGCGTATCAACGTTACGAATTCATGCCATGAACACAAAAAAAATACGAAATTACTGGCGCTTCTAAGGATTTTATTTTGTAGGAAACTTACTAATATGTAAAGTCATCATTCTGCATGGAAATGGTCCGGGTTCATGCTTTTTCGGTAAAAAGAATGATTTTTGGGTTATCAAATGGCATTTTTTGTATTGTAGAGGTACTTGACGAAAAATGGTAAAAACCATCTTTTAACAGTGTCAAATACTGATTTCAAAATATATGACAATGAATTCAATCAGCCGGAGAATAGTGACTCAGAACTTTATATAAGATCAACGTTCAGTAGAGTCTATGAGTAGATGCGCGCAACATTGTTTCAGCTGACAATTCATCGGACTTGAACGAAGCTCAACTTACACTCTGAAAACGATTGGGGAAGGGGCAGCTACACTTACATGGTGAATTATCAAACCTTTAGTTAAATATGGGTTAAGATAATCGGCTTTTGAACAACCGGCCTCTGGTGCAGTAATTGTTTAATGTAATAAAACAGCGTACGCTTTGTTTAGACATTGATGAATGCTTATCATCCCCATGTGGTCCTGATGCCAATATCTCATGCATCAACATACAAGGCTCTTACAATTGCATATGCGATAAGGGATATGCTCTGGATGGAACCAATAACAGCTGTACTGGTATGTAACACAACAGTGATAAGTAGCTAAATATAGACTATAATTGTTGTTCACAACTTGTAGACTATAATTGACTATAAAATATAGACCATAATTGTTGTTCACAATTGTTGTTGTCATTGTTGTTCACAGTTCGCTTATCATCATATTATTACTCAAATTATTGTATCTCATTTTGTCTCTTATAATTGTTTGCTTTATTATAAAAAATAGCACCCCCCTGCATCCCCTCTGGCCAGGGCTAGGGGCTGCACCCCCGTAAAACCAGCCCTGTGTTCACGTTAAAACATTTCGGGTTCCAAATCTTCTTGATAGTTCATAATAAACTTTAGCAGGCATGCGAGAACATTGTAGATGCATACAGCATAGAAGTTGTCAGGATAACAGGTGGTGCCAATATACATTTGCAGAGTTTTGACAGCCTTTTTATATCATAATTGATACATAACATCAACATTTCTGCTGTTTAGAATTGATCTATTTCAATTAAGAAAATGTCATAGTCAGGGTTTATGGCACACAAATCAACTGTTCATGCCTAGTAAATATATCAAATAGGTCATATATTGAAAGTCATTCACCACAGTAACAATTGATGACAAGTATGGAAATTAGAAGTATAATCGATGCATATAGTTCTTGAATAGAATGATATATTTCAGCATACCAGATCCATGCAATAATATTTTGTCGTGGAAGAAAATCCAATAAACAGAATATTATGTTAATTTTGTACATTGTGAGCTATAAATAAGATCGCAGAATGACATATGGTTGTTGTTGATCATAAGACAATATAGTATGGGATAGGGAGATATAAATTGCTTTCCTGGTGTTCTTGGCAATGACATTAAGTTGCAGAAATCAGGGTGGATGAAGGAGGGAGCACCCCTCCAGGATATATAGTTATATACTGCAAGTTGATAATTATGACTGGTTGCAATTGTTGCTATAAGTATTGATATTTCAATCAAAAGCTGAATCACTGCTCTTTATGCACCACTATTATTCAATGCACATACTGCTATGTGCCTTAAGAGAAATGTTTCCAATATGTGTGACTTAGCTTCTGAATCTGCTAAATTTGTATAAAAATGATCTATCAAAGTCTGCTTTTCTGTAATGAAAGCAGACACCAATTGTCTATAGTTATGATCATTGATAAAGAAATTATGTAACCTTACGAAATTATATAGCCTTCTATTGGTTTCATTCATCTAATTTATATTAATTAAAGTCACCAATGAAAAAGTTATAAATTGAGAAATACATAAATATCAACACTTACAACTCGATATACCCCTACAATGGCAACATATGGAAGAATCATTACTTTCATAGTTTCATAATAGTATTTTCAATGCCATTAGTCAATAATTTTCTTGTCAAAAATTGCGAATCATTTTGTTTCCACTGCGTATTAAATGATGAAACCCTTCAAATGCTTGCCAGAAATATTGAAGTTGAGTATCGACATTTGCCATATTCAGACTAGTAAAATGACGTTGTTTTGACTGCGTTTGATGTATAATTTTAATCGTAAATTCACAAATTTTCCTTTGTTTCACCCTTCAGTAAACCGCCATTTTGAAATTAGTATCATTACGTCATTTCATCTATACGCTGTCGCTGATTGGCTATGAGCACGCTTACAAACTTCCGGTACGCGCACGATAGCAATATATCTGCATTCGCGGATACAAAAATGAGTCGACTCGAGTCAACAGCCCCAGATGACTCGACTAGGACTCGACGTGCTGATTTTTGCCGTAAATGACTCGAGTCGACTCAGCTGCAACTTGTACAGAATAAATTCATCAAAATTATTGTGATTGTATTGCTTGGGAAGATCAATGAGACCTGCGAAACTTTGTCAGAAAATATATGGGGATTTGCATAGAATTTATTCCTTACGGGCATGCCTATATCATGGCTAGAAATCTGCGACAACATGGCCGACACGCACACTTAGCTCCTTTGTAATGTAAATATTAAGTGAATAAGTTTAATAACCAGAAAAGCATTACGTTAACTTGCCTTTTCGGCTTTTATTGGTCCTACAAACCAAATATGACGATTCCATAAATTGATCTTGAATGATAATCGTCGTAGCTACGTACTTGTTCACGTTTCAGTTCAAAATTCGATGCAGGCTTTGTTCCCGAAGAAAAACAATTTTGCAGTAATTTGCAGGTATAATCACGCGCACTTTACTAGTAATCCAGGTTATTTTCACGACGAAACCCCATAATCGCTTCAGTTTTCAGGCTGATCGTACATCAATATTGGATAGTTTCCATAAATCGTAATCGATACACTTTGTTCTCCCCATGAATTTTATCACAATTTATCTAAAGATATTATATCAATACTGTTCCCAAGTAGAGGAAAGAATGCTATATTTTGCCTCTAATTTCCATTTTAAAATCGCCTTGTTACTTCGCTAAAACGCGATGCAAGCGCATTGAAATTTTGCTTTTTTCATATTCTTGTTCGTGATTCATATTCTATAAAGTTGAGATAATATCAGCTAGTGACATAAAATATTAAATGTTGGACATAATTATGTCACTGACATGATTTACTTATCATTCAGCCGTTCCGCACGTTGTAACCAATAATTTATTGGCGTTTTAATGCCATTGTATGCAATAAATTATTGGGTTGTAATGGTTCTACAATTAATCCAAACGTTAATCCTAATCCAAACCCTAACCCTAACCCCAACCTCTAACCCTAACCCTTAACCCCACCTCCTAACCCCAAATCCACCACCTCCTAACCCCTAACCCCACACCCTAACCCCTAACCCTAAAGCCGGCCCGCTACCCCTCCGGGGAAATTATACATTTAAAGATCGTTTCTTTACGTACTTCCCGGCTTTCAATATGTTCATTAACATGACGTACTGACGGTGCGTGCGCCTGCATTACAAACCGCTGGCTGTCGCAGATTTCTAGCCATGACTACATTTCTGTTTTTAGAAACAACGCTAGTGCCACAGTTTTTAAAATGGATTCTTAAATTTGTTTTTTAGAACCATTAATTCTGATCGGCACTTTTTATTATTGGTATTTACGAAGTGCTATATAGTGACAAAGCGTGATTAATTAAAGTCTATTCTTTGTTAATTCTGACTCAAGTTGCAAGTTATGCCAGTTGTATGTACGTACACTAGATCAGCAGGCACAATGAGACATCTCTTGTGGTCGTACTTGATAGAGGGTGGGAAGGGGGGGGGGGGGTATGGATCACGTTTCACAACGGAAAAATAAGCTGTTTTACGATTCACGTGTCTTAAAAGAGTAATTTCGCGCGGAAAACTACAGTCTAAAATATAATAATAATAATAGGTTTATTAGGAGAATGTTTAATGCATGGTACAGTAACTACGCTTTAAGTTCTCTCACTTCTCTCCCTGCCAGTTAAAAATTACATCATAGCTTACATGTTTGAGTGATGAGCATGTACGTCGACCTCCAGAAAACCTCCGAAGTTTTTACTCTTGTGCAATCGAGTGAGATCATATAAATTGATTATCGCGTATCATGTCCATTATAACTATTATAAAATAGATCGAAATAAACAAAGCAAAATCACAGTTCACGAAACAGACATCCTTAATTCTCATTTCACGGAGCATTTTTATCGACAATCACGCCTCACGGCTGTAGAACAAAGTCACATTTCACGACATTAAAATCAAGCATTTTACATTTCACGCTAACAAATATTGACCATTCACGGCTCAAGATTGGTGCAGCCTATAGCTGCCCAGATACTGTTATTAAATGACGAAAGTGATTAGCTTGAAAGGTCAATTTGATTACTAATTTCAGATTGCAAGCTAGGGTAGCGAACCATTATACAGAAAGCGTGGGATGGAAATTCCTTGACTCAAATCACGTCTAGCTATGTTGACTCGACTCGACTCAACCACCTCGGGTGTTGGAAGTTTCCCCAACCCACCTCACTTTGCTCAGTGAGTTCTGGAAACTTCCAGCCACCCTCGGTGGTCCAATGCCGGACTCACCTCACTGAAAGTATATATGTTTGTTATACAATCCTGCTAATTTTTTTTCGTTTCCGGGAGAGTTATACTTCCTACTCACGCTGAATACTGACTGACGAGACGTGGCGTACCTCATGTGAGTTCATAGCAAAATTTCCGTACATGAAATTTAGCCCAACTTCACGTAGCGCAGGTTTAGAAGCTAACTTACAGTAGGTCAAATGTCGACACCAATTTATGACAATGTGAGCACAAAATAACAAAACCAAAGTTAAATTGCGCCAAAACTCTTCGTGGAAGCGGGGATGGATTCTGCTTAACAATTTCGTGTACTTGGATAGTACGGCCGGATTTACCATGTAGATCAAGATTAACAAAATTGGCAATATTTTGATAGGTAACTGCGTATTAAACATGGTGAGAAACAATAGACAAGCATACCTTAAATTTCCACTGTTTGGTGTTGGCAATCCAAATGAATCTAATAATAGGCCGTGGGCCTTTGTGCGAAAAGTGCTTGGAAAAGCAATTTCGTGGCAACCCCCTTGGGAATAGATTTTCTGTGGTTCAATGCACAGTACCATAGATGCCCAATTACCACAAAAAGTTCCCAAGCAAAAAACTTGCCAAACACCGAGAAAATGAGTGATCAGTGATTATCCTCTATTAACTATTGTATTACAGCGAAAAAATGTGAAATTTTGTATTCAATTACATAAACAATGACTAGCATCATCGGAAAACTTACAAAAAGCTGAATATAGGACATTTAAACAGTTTTTTTATATCTCAAATTGTTTCCGAGTTATGCGCTGTCAAAAACGCCTTTTTGACCAAGTACCCAGTCCTTATTGCGTCATTTTGGTCCAATTTTAGTCACACTTAAAACAGCAATAACTCAAAGACTCTTTGAAGGATCAAAAAAATGTTTGAATGTCGTATATGTGATTTTTTGTAAGCTTTCTGATGATGCAAGTCATTTTTGTTGTAATCGAATACAAAATTTCACATTTTCCTGCTATAATACCGTTTAATTAACAATTATTCGCCGAAGGCGAGGTGATTATCGGTGAATAAAAACCTAGACGAGGTCGAGGTTTTTATTCACGATAATCACCAAGCCTGAGGTGAATAATTGTTTTAGTATAATTTCATAGGTGATTATTTGGAAACAAATTTTAAAATGCAAATTTCTTCGTCATTTAATTGACAAAACGAATTCGACCGCCATTTTGAAAATCGCTTAGGTGATTATTATGGCGTCAGATTTCCGCCAATATTCATGTTGATATTAATTCAACATGTTTCCGTTTTGAAGTGAATTTCGACATTGAACATATCAAATTCAGCATGCTACTTTAATTTGATATTCCTTCAATTTCAACATGTTTCCCTCATTGATGTTAATTTCAATATTGAACATGTCAAATTTAAGTGATATACAACATTGAAGTTTAGATATTGAAGTAATTTTCAATGTTGAAGTTTCAAAACATGTTGAAAACGCATCACTACATGAATTCGGGAAGTGAATATTGGCGGTTATATAGCACCGCGTTAAATATCCGCCAATATTAATTAACGCGTCGTTAAACTTCCCCCCCCCCGGCATTCTTCTAGGACTTGATTCCAATATGGCGGCGGCTACGAGCGAGCGAAACGATGAAATAGTTGGTGCACTGAACATTATTGAGGACATAATATCGCGATTAGACAGCCTTGGTGACACAGATTGTGTAGAGGGAATGGCAATACGATTCGACGTTCTTAAGAGATTTCTTGTAAATATCAGAATCGACGACATCACTTTGGAAATGGTGGACAGGGTTTGCCAAAATTTAAATAAATTTGTGCAGCGGGAGCTCTATTCTGCCATGAATAACTCTGCATTTCCAGAAAAAGTTTACACAGGATGCCGTGGAAAACCTTCGTATGATATACACGAGGGGCAATTGAACTTTTTGTTGGAACAAGGTTTCAAAGTTAGCGAAGTAAGCAGTATGATGGGTGTAAGCAAGAGGACTTTGGAGCGGCGAATGAGGTCATTTGGCACGAGTGTGTCAGGTAAGAAAGTTATTTCCAGCCTAAAGTGGTTATCCAACACCGTATATGTTAAGACCAAGTCGACAAACCTACGGAAAGTGATGTTAGTAATACAATCCTCCTAACATCCTTCAGGCAGAACAGGCTCCTTGTCACTTGTCAGACCTTGTGTGGGGGATTGGTGTTGTTGAAAAAATCTAGACACAGGCATCTGAATTGGTAAAAAAATCAGATTATTTGCCCAACCTGAAACGGAAACAGGTCCACAAATTTCAGTTTTCAATAAAATTCCAGTTTTCATGAATTAATTTATGTCTGCTCGCCATATTGCAATGCGACACTAACTTTTTTGTTCAACTGTAAAAAGTGAAGTGCAGATGAAAGATGTGAATAGGTATCCTGTTCTCATTCTACTGTGGTTCTGTATAAAACTATGTGCACTCAATCAAATTAAATCCTGGTGATAAGATGCTGGTTATTTTTTAGCTACTTATAGTGATGTCACTGATGACCATCTTGATCAACTTGTTCGAGAAGCTCAACATTTAAATCCCAACACCGGTATCAGGTTAACCAAAGGTTTCCTTGCTGCCAATGGACATCGAGTGCAACTGCATAGGATAATAGAGTCATTAGTACGGACTGACCATGTTGGGATAATTGAACGTCAGTCACGAAGTGTAATTAGAAGAAAATACCAAGTCCATGGGCCATTAAGTTTATGGCATATTGATGGAAACCATAAACTTATAAGGTAAGACCACAAGAGTTTAACTAATCAAAATGTTTAGTTGCTTCAATAGGTTATCATTGGATTATCTGCCAAGACCATTGATAACACCCAATTGATGATGTAAAAGACTCGCCCATTGATCGGATTAAACTGTTGTGTGTTAGAAAGTAAGAAATAATAAAATGAGCTGTATGGCTATATATCTGAGAACTAACTAGGAAAATTGCAAAGGACATGGAGTTCAAGGCAAATCGACTCTTAATTGTGTCAAATCGACTATTAATATTGTGTCAAATCGACCCTTCCGTCAAATCGACTCTTAATTGTGTCGATCGTCCGTCGAATTATCGTATCAAATTAACTTCCGCATAAAACTTAAAGTCCTTAAAGAATGCACATGCTCGCAAAGAAAAAGAAGAGGACGTTTTTTGGATTAATTTATACAAGGTGAGATTTGATGATTCATTTTGTAGGTTATTGAAATTTGTTTTCCAGATTTTTAGTAATATTATCGTAAATATAAATACGGTATTTGTAAAAATTCATCACGAGAATTGAACGTGTAATCATAGAATAAGGCCTAGGTGTATTATTAATATTAATGATCGCGGGAACTGGGAACGAGAATGCACGCGCCCGTAAGCAATCGGGTTTTCGATCATTCTCGAGCATGCGTACTAACTTTTGGCGCCATTATCGAACGTTGGCCGTTGGGATTTGCTTCGACGAGGGATACGGATAAAATACAAGCGTAAAACCTCGTTCGTTGCAGTATATTTTGAACAAATAAACAATTTATTAGGAAAATACGTTCAAGAAACGTCTCGTGCTGTACTAGCCTAATTCTGACAAATGTTATTTACTTTCTTCACCTTCGTGTCGACGACTGTTGTTTGCTGATGGCCAAATCACGACAGCGGACATCAATTATTCAAAATATGTTCTTATAGCTTCACGTTTACGATACGAATGTAAGATTATTTCTTTTTTGTATATGTAGGTTCTAGTTGAAAGTGACAGCGACGATGAAAAAAGTGCACACAACATTGAAATATCCAGTTCACTGCTAGCTCAAATCCTGCGACATACCACTTGCTAGTAGCCCAGTCTAGTTTAACTTTGCCCAATCAAGAATCATCTCCTGAATCAGGCATACTGGCAATACTGGTTCATTTGATAATGTAAGTTTTTAAACTGGTATTTTAGATTTATATAGCCTCTGTCAAATGAGGATGAAAGTCATGCATGAATTGCTTATCAATACACAAAGGACATAATTTTCAAGTTCCAGATGAACAAAATATTATTAAAGCTTTGATGAGTGTTCTGCAACTATGTTTCAACTTTAAAATACTCTCATCCTCGTTTGACCCATAATTATTTGTTGATTTTACTCGATACTAAATAGTGAAACATCGAATCCAGAGAAAATCTTTATATGCAGAACCCACTGTAATTCCGAGCTGTAATCACATAATTATATAAAAGTCGTTTCAGTAGCAGCAAAAGCCAAACTAAACACCAATCTAGGATTAATAGGTTTAGCTTTTAGGCCGAGAATAATACACGATTGACATTTTTGTGGCTGATTGATTAATTAATTAATAGTATACTGTATATTGATGTTGTTGTTGTATACAGGACATCTGACTTACATGTCAAATTAATAGTTGAATCTATGATTATGCACCTATCAATGTTAACCCCGAGGGGGCGGGGGGCGGGCAAAGGGTGGGGATTTGATCAATCAGGTGGTCCCATGGGTCGGGATTCGGACTGACAACGAGGGTGGGGATTTTTGACAGATTAACACTGATCTCAGACGATATACTGAAGAAACCTGAGCCAATTTTAGAACAAACTCTGACTCGTCCCCAGTCGTCCGCTGTAAAAAGGGACTGTGGAAGAGTCAGGAACAAACTGAAGACTGGGCACTAGTTTATCGCTCGCTGTCTTGCGCGTTGTTTTTACAAGAAATATGGAGATTTCTGGACAAGAAATAAACACTTATAATCCATTTTATAATTATATTAATATCGATTTATACTTATATGTTAAAAGTTCGCATTATGTACTATTTAAAACACAAGTACGAGTGTGTTTTATCAGATATAAAACGCGAGGCGCACAACTTAAAATACGACTACAAAAGAATACTAATTAGGGCGAACAATTATATAAGAATACTGACAATATAATTATATAAGAATACTGTGTTTTATTAGCCTGCGTTCCAGTCCACTACACCGTGGTGTAGCGGACTGGAACACAGGCTAGTGTTATATCAGATATTATAAACTCACTTCACGTGACATTATATGGCTGACATGATTTGCCGCAAGGTATATGAATTATTAATGAGTCTTTTAAGTTATTTTGAAGCTAATTCTTTATATTTGTTATACTTTTAAATTATAGCGCCAAATGTATTTGTGTAATTTCCTTATCACCTGACATATAGATTATAGATTGCACCAGAAGCCAAATACCTCAGGAATACAATTTCATCCCGGGGGTGGGCAATTTTGCCCAGGAATTTTCTCCCGAGGGAGTGGCATTTGACATTTTTTTTTGTAAAAATGTCAAATCCCCCCCCCTTGCCCGACCCCCCCCCCTCCCTCGGGGTTAACATTGATAGGTGCATTATATTGAGCATGGCAGATTTGACATTTGAAACATTGTTGATGTTAATAACCCATTGAGTCGCATTGCGCCCTGATGCGCACTAAGTATTTATTATTTTACTCTGGCTATCTAACGCTAGCAATTTTACTCATCAAGGGGAGAGCACTGGCGGTTAATGTGTTAACTAGCCTACCTGCTCATGTGTACATAGTTTACCCATTGAGTCGCATTGTGCCCTAATGCGGCCTAATTTATTATTTTACTCTGCCTATCGCACGACAATATTAAGGGCAGAGCGCTGGCGCTTAATGTGTTAACTAGCCTATCTGCCCATGTGTGTTGTTGACACATTGAGTTGCATTGTGCCCTAATTTATTATTTTACTCTGTCTAACGCCAGATGATTTCACTCATTAAGGGGAGAGCACTGGTGCTTAATGGGGTTAACTGGCCTATCTGCCCATGTGTGTTGTTAACACAGTGAGTCGCATTCTGCCCTAATTTATTATTTTACTCTGTCTAACACCAGATGATTTTACTCGTCAAGGTAAGGGCGCTGGTGCTTAATGGGTTTAACTGGCCTATTTGCCCGTGTTTATAGTTAACCCATTGACTCGCATTGCGACCTACTTTATTTTTTTTACTCTGTTTTGAGAGGAGAACGCTGGTGCTTAAATTATGGGGTTAATATTGAAAATATAGATCAACATTTGTCAAAACGCATGACTTGTGCAATCATTTCTGTAAGATATTAAGATATTAATTACAATACCAAATATAATGCCTTATGGCTTATTTCAAATAGGGAGATGCTATGTCCATTGAAACTTAGTGGATTTGTTGTAGTACATCAAATAAATGCTAGCCATAAACATATTCAAGTCAATCGAAGAGAATGTAGAATTGCACTTTACATAAAATTCCCTAGTTATTGTACATTAATGAAAAAAAAGCATTTGAAATGAAATATATTGTTTTAATTTTATTTCTATGGTTTGTACTATGATATACATGGGCTACACACTCTTTGGGAACCCGCAGGGCTGTTGGCAGAGCATTTCCATGATCTGGAACTTCAGTCCTAAACACGATGTGTGGGTGCGAAGATGTTGTGTAGGAACAGAACTGTACAGATTAGAAATATGATTACTGATATTTTCCAAAGTAAAACTATTAATATATAGAAGAGGAGAGAAAGAGGCAATTTGAAATTTAAAAATGGTAGGCTTATTAAGGATGAGATACAGAGAAAAACAGTAATGCAGAACTACATTCTCTTAAATTGTCAAAATTAAATGCTACCAATCTTGGTCTTGTTTCAAACTTGAATAACGAAAAGTCTAAAAATATAAAAACTATAAGAACAGATCAGCTAAGTCCAGTTATAAAATTAAATGATGAAGGAAAGCTATCATTTTAGGAAAGTGTTGTTTTGGGGTGTGTAAACTCATGAGGTTACATGCTTCTGGTGAATCTGTGCTTGCTGCAGCAAAAAATTATTAATCATTTGTGATATAATTCACAAGATGTCTATTTTAACCTGTGGGTTGTGGAATTTGTTTTGTCTGACCAAGATATAATGAATACCACTAGTGACATGAGCATGTCCAATTAATATTTAACTAGAAATAAATGCATGCAGCAACCCCTTGCCTATATTTTCCAAACATTGATTTAACATGAACTATTAGCAATTGGCCAGCACTGAACGCAGGCTCACGTTGTGTCAAGTTTTGTTAAGGCAACATAATGTCACATATTTTAAATTTTTTTGAGTAATTTTGCAAGTGTTCATACCACAGAATCTACCATACATAATTTTAAACAAATAGATAGGTGAAGTAATTCAAACAAAATGATTTTGAACTTTATTACTCTACTCTGTCGAACGCCTATTCTACTCGTAAAGGGGAGAGCCCTGGTGCTTAATGGGTTAAATAAGATCGTATAGTTATATGTATATCATGTATTATGTTTTTATGCAGTCTCCCTGAATCACTTGTACCAGGCTATGGAAATTCATGTTTCCAATTTTGTATTTTAATTATTTTTCTTATGATGCAGTATACTGTAAATTTGAATAATATTTGTGTGCTTATAGTGAGCTTATTTTTAGGAGAGTTTGTTGCGAGGCAGCATATATTTTGATTTTTCAAAATATTACTGTATGTTGGTATGTTATACTTAATATTAGAATGTTAGGGTTTGGAATCCAAGTGAGAATATATACATTTTAAGACCTAACCAGGAACGACTGCGAAAAATGCAGCACAACGTCCTCTGGTAGGAATCGAACCTACGGCCCTTCGATTCCGGTGCAGCACTCTAACCAACTGAGCTACAGAGGCCAGCTGTTAAGCTGTAACCGTAAGTTCATGTATATATAGGTAATCGGGTGTGCGGGTTGTGATAAGGTGGACTTCATGACTTAGATTCTGCACTTCACTTGGTGGAATTAATATTAGAATGAATCCAAGTGAGAATATATACATTTTAAGACCTAACCAGGAACAACTGCAAAAAATGCAGCACAAGGTCCTCTGGTAGGAATTGAACCTACGGCCCTGCGATTCCGGTGCAGCGTTCTAACCAACTGAGCTAATAAGGCCAGCTGTTGAGCTTTAACCGTAAGTTCACGTATATTTAGGTAATCGGGTGTGCGGGTTGTGATAAGGTGGACTTCAATCATTTGGATTCTTGGACTTCACTTGTTGGAATTAACATTAGAATGTTAGGGTTTGTAATCCAAGTGAGAATATATACATTTTAAGACCTAACCAGGAACAACTGCGAAAAATGCAGCACAAGGTCCTCTGGTAGGAATTGAACCTACGGCCCTGCGATTCCGGTGCAGCGCTCTAACCAACTGAGCTACAGAGGCCAGCCGTTAAGCTGTAACCGTAAGTTCATGTATATATAGGTAATCGGGTGTGCGGGTTGTGATAAGGTGGACTTCATGACTTAGATTCTGCAAGTGAAGACTTGGTGGAATTAATATTAGAATGAATCCAAGTGAGAATATATACATTTTAAGACCTAACCAGGAACAACTGCGAAAAATGCAGCACAAGGTCCTCTGGTAGGAATCGAACCTACGGCCCTGCGATTCCGGTGCAGCGCTCTGAGCTACAGAGGCCAGCTGTTAAGCTGTGACCGTAAGTTTGTGTATATATAAGGTAATCGGGTGTGCGGGTTGGGATAAGGTGGATTTCATCATGATTGTAATATTAATTCCACCAAGTGAAGTGCAGAATCTAAGTCATGTTATACTTAATGCTTTTGGAAGAGTTATAGGGGTCGGGTGTGATATACTTTTTCAGGTATTTTGTGTCTGATGTATGTAAGAGCTTTATTATTGGGTTTCTTGGTGAGACCTTATATCTTATGTGTCCTATAACCCCCTGTAATTGCGGATTATTGCATACATTCTAATTGTTTTTTTTTGTAGGAGTCTGAAGATGCAAATGATACAATTTCAAACTTATCACAACCCATATTGTGGTCGTTGGCATCGAACTTACTAGAATACGACTAGAAACTGTCAATCATACGTTATCGAGGGAAAGGATGAAAGTTCCATAACAAGCAACAGTTGTTTTGATGCAATTATCGCCTCATTGGCAAGTTTTTACATCTTCAATATTGAGTACTGCCACACGAAGAGCATCTTGTCTGCCTTGCAGACTATAGTAGTGCGTGGGCAAGACAGAAAATGGCATATACAACTGCCAGTGAGGGTCACAGCCCTCTTCAATGACTTGTCATGACTCTTGAGTATTAGTACTACAGTAATTTTACACTTTTTGAGAGTTATGTTGACATATGCTAACCCAAGTTAATGTTATTGATGGAATGTGTGTATTGTCTCACATCTCACCGAACTGTGGTAATGTATTAGAAATTATTCGTATTGCGTTCATGTTAACAACCGCGCCTGCTATTGCTATCACAAGTTGATTGCTCTTTAAAATTAGAATTGTAAACTTTCGGAGCCATATGGCATATACAGTATGTACGAATCTTTTGATGGTTCCCACATTTCGGTGAGATCCATAATACTGACTACTGTACATGTATATTGTAATTTTAGTTATAGTATTGTGTTTATAATACAGAAATTGGAACATTTATCTCAACTTATATTGCAATAATTCATTCCAATCTTGGTCTGTTGGAGAAATTGTAATAATTTAATCAAGACCAAATAAACCCCAATATTTTTGCCTGATTCATTATATACATGTAGAATACGTCTACATGCAAGAGCGCAACCAAATGCACATGACTTTAAATGCTATATAAAACGGCACCACCAAAAAGCTATATCAGCTCGATCGGTTCTAAAGCACCTCTTCATTGGGGCTGAGACTGCTCTCCTCTGAAAGGGCCAGAACAGCTCCGGTTAACAAAGTAGGGGTTAAATTGGCTTTTCTTTTGGATCTATAATGGCTCTGAAATTGGACCAAATTGACCCTTTGGGTGCTACAAACTACACCATGAAAAAAGCTATATTAGCTCCTTCGGCTCTAAAGCAGCTCTTCTTTGGGGCTGAAACTGTGCTCTTCTGAGAGGGCCAAAATAGCTCTGGTTAAAAAAAGTAGGGGTTAAATTGGCCTTTCTTGTGGTCTATAATGGCTCAGAAATAGAACCATATTGGCCCTTTGGGTGCTAAAAAACTACACCATTAGAAAAGCTATATCGGCTCCGTCGGTTCTAAAGCAGCTCTTCATTGGGGCTGAAACTACTCTGTAACTCAGTAGCCAAAACAGCTCCGGTTAGCGAGCCAAATCAACGCTTTTTGGGGTTCATTATGACCACAAATGGGAGCCAAATTAACTCCTCGAAATGCCAAAATAGCCCCCTAATTTTCTGAATTGGCCCCTATTGAAAGTTGAAATAGCCCCTGCTTTTGCCAAAACAGCTCCTACTAAAAGCTGAAACAGCCCTTACACTGGAAGGGCCAAATCACCCCTAGGGGCCGCAATGTTATAGGTGCCATTTTGACCCCAAAAAAAGATCTATTTTGCGGTCACCGTTTTGGCCCCATTTTTGGGGTCGTTTCAGCCCTTTTTAATTTACAGTGTAGTGTTGGTAAGTGACAAGTCACCGCAACTTTGTATTTTTTTGTTTCAACTTTTAATATATTTTTTGTGTGTTTTAAACTCTTAATTCTTGGGTTTTAATTTTTGATTTTCGTGTTTTAGCGTTAACAGTTTATTTTAATTTGTGTTTTACGTTTATTTTCGTGTTTTTTTTAATGTTTTGGTCTGTCTTTACTTTTTACTTTATATGATTTTTAACTTTTTTTGTGTGTTTTAGCTTTGTATTTTTGTAAGTGAATTTTTATCTTGCTTTTCGAACTTTACAAAGTCAAGGAGTCGAATATTTTTTTACACGGTTACTCCGTATAAATGTACAATTTTCTGCTGAACATACACACCATTTTTTATTAATAACATAATCAAGACTGACTCACAGTATTGTATGAATTAATAAACACAGTACATAACTTTCGAGTCATACTTATGAATAATTTTAAACACAGAATCAGCTTGAAAGCAAAGATTCATGGGATTCACTGTGAAAGAAGTAATAAATAAAATGAAAAAACTGCGACAAAAGTACAAGCAAGAGAAGACAAGAACGTAGCCGGCAAACTGGAAATAGCGCAGGAAAAAATTGGAAATTTTTTGATGATATCGATCAATTTCTAGAGAAGAAACGCAATATTTCACCCCCAACTCTGGTGGATACAATGGCATCCAGTTCAAACCAGTCCGCTGAAGAAAACAACGCTGCTACAGGTCGGAATGTTACGGGATGTAACAAGAATTAGAATCTCCAGAGAGTAAATTAATAAAATATTTATGTATTAAAATATTCTAGAATGCTCAATGTGCCCGTCTATAAAACAACACAGGCAGCCATTCTCTGCATCGCAATAATGGCATTATAGACTAAATTATGGTCTTGACAAAAAATTCATCAAAGCTTGAAAGAGCGTCACAAAATTAGTAATATTCCAAAGTTTCTTTGCGAAATGTTGTAAAATGCGGAAAATATAGCCTGGCGAAATTTGCAATTTTCAGTCATTTTGTATTACAAACGGGAAATTAATGCCCCAACACCCGACTGGGCTGTCAATTTCCCGTGCGTAATACAAAATGACTGAAAAACGGCAAACTTCGCAAGGCTATATTATCCGCGTTTTACAACATTTAGCAACGAAGCTTCGGAATATTACTAATTTTGTGATGCTCTTTCAAGCTGTGTTGAAATGTTTGTCTAGCCTTGTCTATAATGCAAATGGTCCATTGGTTTCTTACTTCTCTTGTTTATATAGTTAATGATATGGTTGAAAAATACGGACAAGGGGAAATATCTGTTCGCAAGTGTGATACTTGCGACTATGAGCAAGAAATTAGGTCCGATGGTGTCCATGCATGTATCTGTTGCGGGAGCTGTTTCGGTCTTTTGTGGTGAAGATGAGTTTTTCTGCCCAAATTGCAAATTCAAATAAAAGCAGTCATGAAGTTGAAGATGTGGTGAGCATATGCTTGTTATTCAGAAAGACTGAATGTTTGATCAGATGTCAAATTTCGAAACAAGCAGATTGATAGATAAGGAAATAACCAATTTATCCCAAACGCGTGCATCTTCACTTCGCCGATTGACGGGCATTGTATCAGCATTGTAACTGTACGCATTGATGTTGTTATTTAGGTTAATGATGAATATGGTAAAAAGGACAGCAAGCCTAAAAATACCAAAGAGACCAAAAAGCCTGAAGATGTTGGTAAGGCAAGCCAACAGGCAGAAAAACGTCCAGGAAAGAAAAAAAAAGCAGTATTGAGAAGAGCCTTGATATTGTCTTTGACAAAATGAAACAAACAGCAGATGCTGACTTTGAGAGGTACTGTAAGGGATAAAACAAGTGATTTGCCAGCAAAAACTTCCAATGTCAATTAATTAAAGTTTGCCATAAAGTAGTTCCTGCAAAAGTTTGACAATTTATTTTTTGGTCTTTGAGAATACGGTGGCCGGACATTTTGCCGAAAGACATTTTGCCGAAAGACATTTTGCCGAACGGACATTTTGCCGACGGACGTTTTGCCGAACGGACGTTTTGCCTAACGGACATTTTGCCGAACGTGCATTTTGCCGAACGAACAGTTTGACGAACGGACAACATGTCTTTCGGCAAGATGTCTTTCGGCAAAGTGTCTTTCGGCAAAATGTCCGGCCACTGTATTGGTCAAATTTATTTCAATAATTTTAACGGCCACATGATTCATATCCTGAACGCCTTAAGAAGCTTAATCTATTATCAATATCCTACTGGCTGGAACTAAAGGATCTCGTCTTCTTTTTTAAATGTAAGCACGGTCTCTTTGACCTAGATATCTCCTCTTTCGTCGCTTTTTCTTCAAACAGCTCGTCTCACACCCGTTCAAGTTCGGAGAACTTGCTTCATGTTAATCATTGCAGGACTTCTCTCTTTAGGAATTCTTTTTTCAACCGAATTGTCTTTCTCTGGAATAATCTCTCTCCCACCATTCGTAATAGTTCATCCGTTTCCTCCTTTAAAAACAGACTAACTATTCATTACTCTTCTCTACTTCATTCATCTTTCAATGTAAACAGAATGCGCACTTGGAAAACCTTCTGTTCTAAGTGCCGCTCTTTCAACTTAAGCTGTTGTTCGTAATTCGTCATGTTTTCTGTAAATTATATATTTGTTCTCGTCTTTGATTTATGTTTGTTACAGTTTGTTTTCATTAAGGTTGGTCTTCACATGGGGCTATTCATGTCCTGTTGACCATACCTTCAACCATATTATGTAGGGTTTAATCTATTTTATGTATGGTTGTAAAGTTAATAAATAAATAAATAAACAAATTATGAGCAAATATGGTGACAAAATTTAGTTTTTATTTGTATAGCCCCAGCGAGTGAGTTAACGCTCTATAGAGCATCTTGTTTTTATTTAATTTCACTTGAAGTCACGAAATTACAATATTCATTTAAGCTTTTCTGTATTGCACAATATTTTCGTCTAATAAAAACAGGGATGTGGTCTGATAGCCCTACATTTGGCACTGTTATATCAGCGATATAAGCAGTTATATGAGTTTTGTAGACGTGATCCGAACATGCAGAACTGCAATTTCGTTCCCCGAGCCTGCGATCCTTGAGAAGGAAACAAAGGGATAATCCGAATCAGACATACAAAAATTGTATATCGATCCAAACTGCGCATGCGTTGGTGAAAACAAAACTATTTTGAAATATTTTATTGTTTCGTCTATAAATGATGATTTTTTCGGGGTTTTGGTGAAAATGTTGATGTTATTCATAGTGCGATACCAGAGATGTGTTAGCGAATGATTAAGGAAAATATTGCGTGTGAAACATGGTCAGTATAGAGCCGACAGAAGCAGTGAGGAGTGCTGTTGTCGAAAAAAAATGTCACAATTATTTGTAATCTTGTCCATTCACTTCTGTGTCAGTGTGAAAAAGCTTAAATGTAGAGACATTTGTGATTCCTCCATAATTTTTCAGTTAACGCTCTTGTATTTATAATGGTTGAAAGATCGCGTGGAAAGCCAATTAATGACCAAAACAATGACAATGTACTGTATATTGCTATATAGTAAATATCTGAAAAGAGGTAGTCTCAATTCTGATATGTGGTGGTTACAAATCTTAATAATATTAAAGTTTTCAGAAGATTTCTAAGTCAGAGGAATACTGAAACAGATAATTAAAAATATGAATATAGTGAATTCCATGTTTATACTGTGTTGTGAGGCCTCTAGAAATTAACAGTTTATAAACCTAATCCTTGTCATATTTTAACTGCCCTCATAGCTTTTCTTCATATGATTCAATGTTTGCCAGCAGTTTAGTAGGATGCAACAGCACTTTTCAAATTATTGAATTTAATCAAATTTTGTGTCAGGATAGGAAATACTTCTAAAGATTTATAGTATTGAAAGAGTTGGAGCAAGTTTAGAACATGTAATGTACAAGTTTTAAAATTATCCCATTAAGCCTCAAATGTGCCTCAGTCACGCCTGAATGTTTTCTTGTCAAGGGTATAAGTATTGGACTTGGTATTGGAATGGTTTAACCAGTCCATCTATATGTCTACCTATCTGTTGTTAATTAACTCATTAGATCATTAAGCCACAATGCTCTTTAGTGCGCCCTATTTTGATATTTTACTGTAATTCTGGACAATTTTTCTCATCAATGGCTGGAAATGTACTTGACCCTCATGCTGATTACTGCCATTAATTAACTATGGAACCGAATAGGGACATTCAAAGTAGGAGGTATAATAGCAATCGAGGATTCAGGGGCGTAGGTAGATGGGATGTGGGGGTGATACGCACACCCCAAATCGTCAGCTATTTGGCAAATTATAGTATAGCAGTTGGGAAATTGTTTTCGTAGTCGGCATGACTTGAATTCGATAGGAAGGGAAAAAAACTAAGATATATATTGATTAAAAACTAATATTTATAGCCAAAAAAAGACAATTTTACGAATGATGTGCATTAACCAAAAAGGAAAAGAGAATACGACGTCTATAAAATTTTTGTTGCAACCCTCCCCACTCCCCAGAGTAGGTATGTGTTGTTTTATTGTGCAAATAAAAATATTTTGATATTGCTATCAAACTAATAGGGTAAGTCATCTCAAAATTTGTTATGACTATGGTTATAAAAATATTTCTTTGGCTCGACATTTATTTCGGGCAATTTTTTTCATTCATCACAAATTATCCCTGTACCCTAGGTGGTTCTCTGCAGGGGGTCATAACCAGGGAGAAGTTGATCAAAGATGAATTCTGGTCTTAGTGGCTGATCACTATCATTTAATATTTTTATCATTAGAACATTTCTTAAAAATTATATTAACTTATTTAATAATATTTATATGGTCTCCCAATCGGGAATTATACTTTTTGACATTTAGATCAAAAGGTTTATGAAGTTTTCTAGGAAAGAATCCAATTAGTACAATCTCATACAGAGGGCTGAGTTTCATTGAATTACTGTGTGGACAAGGTTAACTAAGGGAAGTTAACTATTTGTCACTGATTGTGACATTATGGTTTATTTAGAGAAGAAACGTTTTTTGAAGTTTTCTATAAATAAATTATAACAGCAAAAGATTCATGTGCACCCATATAGGAAAGGATTACAAGATACAACGAGTATGTGCTGCCTTGTGTAATATTAACTGTGAAAGCCTAAGCAACTACATACAGTATAGTCCTGCAGTTCGAGAAGTTTACAGCACAGTATATACATCAAATAATAAAATATATAACAGTAAACCCCAGGATGGGATTTATTGAAATTAGTGAATAGTTCTTTGTAAAATAATAAACGTCTCTTCCAATTAAATAAGCTAACCAATTAAATAACACAAAGTAATAATAACTTACTGATCGAAAGTGAGGGCAGAAAGGAAAAATATCCAACTGAGGTCTTGCTGTATTGACCGAGCGATAGCAAGGTCAATACAGCAAGACCGGGCAGCAAGACCCTATCAGCAAGACCCTATCCCTTCCCTAGCCCTATCCCTGGCCCTAAATTCTCGCCAGTTTTTGCGTGTCCGCTGGTTAAAAGCGTGATAATCAATATTGTTGTGAAACTCGTAATTTGCTTGGGATGTTCTTGCAAGCACTTTCATTTCAATTTTTTCTTTGTATTGCTGTAACTCTAATTATTAGGAATTTTCCGCATCAACGAAAATATTTGCCTCTATTTATCTCTTTTATAAATATATTTCACCAGGTCCAATTTCACTCCAATATCTAGCTGTTTCTATAGCATGACTATTTTTCGCATTTCTCCCCGTATTTTGCACCTATTACAAAAAAATTTAATTTAACTTCTATGCCGCTAAATGTAGTACATGTCAAGTACTATAGCCCTTTATCCTCATCAACATATTTTTGACTTGCCCGCAATTAGGTTTTTAATTTACAGGCAAAACTTACACATTTTTGGACAATCTGGCTAAAATTTCAGCATGCGCCATGCAGTTTTAGCAAATTCATGTTCTGCTTTCAAAAAGCCTGTTTTTGCAGAAATAAAATATTTTTTCGAAATTTGTCATGAGTAAAAAAAATAAGCATTATTTGAACAGTCTTCATAAATACCCTTTAGGGGAGAGAGAAAAGCCATTTGTTCTAGCAAGACCATAGGTGGTCCTCCACAATAACATGGGCAATCCTTAAGTAGCGGCTGTTGTTTGTGTTTTAAATTGAGTAGAAAATAAGCATGTAAAACTACCCACTCTTTAATGTCACAACACATTTGATGGATGGAAAATTGTAATTCGAATCTTTTATTAACCAGACAAACTTAATATACGTACTCAATTTGAAGTTAAGGTTGGGCAAAATGTGTAATTTACATTTAGTAGAAAATTTAATTTAGCTTATATGCCGCCAAAAGTGCAGTTCATGTCAAGTACCTCTGCGCTTTATCCTCATCAACATCTTTATGACTTGACCGCACACAAGTGTTTTAGAGCATCTCCATGCACCTGCTTACTTCAGTATGAAGACAGTGACTAGCATATAGAAAGCACATTTAGCGACCTCGATCATGCTTAAAATGTTTACATCAATCATACTAATTCTTAAAATTGCAAGCATTAATGGACAGAACTGTTCTCCCACGTATTATGAGACCATCAGAAGAGGTGAGTCGTCTACGTACATGTCTATTTATGAATTAGAATAATGTATTTAAAGCGTGAAGATCTACATAAAGTACCAAAATCAGCCATATACAGAGTTGATAAATGATAATCCTCGATTTTCTCTATATTCCATTAACCAGTTTTTTCAACATTTTACTTTTACGCAGGAGGTCCACGTTTACCTCCAGATGAGGTCATCGCGAGCCATAGTGTTGAAAACCCAGCTGTTCAGATAAAGTGCTACCATCTTTGTCAGAAAGAACCAAAATGTGTTGGATTTAACTACAGAATTATAACAATCAAAGTTGAAAACTGCCAACTGACCAACGTTACTAAAAAGAGAGATACAGCAGCATCAGGAGATTGGATATTGCTACGAGATATTGAAGCGGTATGTTAGAATTTCTTTCCTCCATTTCGTTACAAGTTTTGAATTTATTGAAAAATAATTGCATACATGGTATGTCAGACTCAAGAATTACACATGCAAAAGTGCGTTTCACTTCAACATTACAGGATAAAATTACGAGCTAATTCAATACGCATTTATAAACTGAACAACTTGTGAGAGAGATTGTAGTTCCTAGAATTTTAATAAAAATGCTGATATATTTTAATTTAAACAAGTGAGTCTCACCTATCCTTTATAAGTGAGTCTGCCATAAGCGAGTCTGCCGGTATATAGGATTATTGAGCCTAATTACTATAGGTTAAGGCATGCAACTAATGGTTAGGGCATGCAACTGTTAAATTCTAGATGCATACAGTCGCGGGATACGTTATATTAAACGTGGGTTTTAATTAAACCTCCGATAAACAGATATTTCATATATTCCGGTGCGGAAACGAAGTAAGGTCTGTTAGGGGTTGTTTATGTGGTCCGCTTACCCGGGATTCAATAAAATGTGAAGTATTTTAAGCGTTTGAAATGATTTAACTTCATCATGTAACAAAATTGCTTGTTACAAATTGCATGAAATTCCATATTTTAGACAAAAAAGAAATGTTGTTGAATGCTATTAATCGTCTTCTTCCACAACATAACTTCTAGCGCGTCTCTAATTTCGTTTAAACAATATTTAAAGTTATCTAACTTTTGCTTAGGTCTAAAATACGTTTTCCAGTTACTGAAAATACGTCACACTTCATTGAATCCCGCTGGTAAGCGGTACCACATATAAACAGCGGAATTTGTAGATTAATCAGTTAGTCTTGTGTCAGTTAGTTTCTCATTCTGTTAGTTTCTTCGGAATCATAAGCCTTGGTGTTTATTCCAAAATAGCATGTCAGAGCTAGTCTGCGCTGCAGAAAATATTTTGGGAACACTTTAAGGCTTGGATCAATCAAGTACTGAAATACATATGCGTTATGGACCACTGAACTTTAAACTAAAGCTCGTTTTCCACTCCTTCCGTATTTCTTTGAGCCTAGAGTGGAACTAATTTCCTGAGTACTATAGCAATAATATATAGCAAGAAGTAAAAATTGTCACAAATCAAGATTCACGCTCCAAATTTAGCGCATATAGTGTGCTCACACTGACTTCACTGTTGTCACATTCGCACTAGCTCTCTGTACCTCTTGCGCCTAACTTACGTACTAATTATTAAAGCTATGAAAAATTTGTTATGAAATGGCTCATCTGTTCTGTCAGTTCCGACACGTGTATTATTGCTGCAGTTAATGGCTATAACAGGCTGTGCAGGGTGTCTAAAAAACACAATGGAAATTCAACAGGCTGGCGTTCATCTTAACTACTTTGCTAAACAATTCAATTTTTACATAGGACGAAAAAGCTGTTATTTAACTTTTCTGTGATATATTTTTTAAATCGTAACGATGAGAAATGGCCACATATCGTCCAATAAAAATTACCGTTCGAAATCACATTCTTCCAGCGTTGGGAATTGAAAAGCAACGTTAGGAAAAGTAGGGAAAGTACATTTATTATGCCGAGGGGGGGGATGAAGATGTTAAGGGGGGGCTCCGAAATATTTTCTGGCATTAAAGGGGGGGCTCTGAAAGTTCTTGATATACTGAAGGGGGGGCTCTAAACTTTTCAAAGGTTTGACCCCAGCAAATTAAAGTTAAAATTTTTACATTTTCAGGTAAAATTTGTGTAATAAAGTAATTATTTTTGTGAAATGATAACCATTTTTGTAAAATACAGTCAATTTTGTAAAATACAGTCAATTTGCGAAATTTGCTTTAGAAAACGCCAGAAATTCAGTCCTAGAGCTTCAAAAATGTAAAACTTTTCTGGGGGAGGACCCTCAGACCCCCCTTTTCTCCCAAAACTTAGTATGAGAATGCCAATCAATCACAAAAAGCTTTATTATAACTATTACATGTATAATCCTCTGACATCCCCCCCTCCCAAACGTCAGATGCTTTGCTACGTCCCTGATGGTTCTATTCGAAACCGATTTCAGTTTTAAGATATCCTTAGTCTGCTCTTCTAAATGGATACATGATATCACCTAAAGCCATAGATATCTTATATATATATATATATATATATATATATATAAGATATCTATGCATATAACTTATTTTAAATTTTTTGGCGTCAGGTTTGTGAAGTAATTTACGCGCCAAAAAGTAGCAGTTCCAAAAACAAAAAAAGCATACTACGATTTGCAAGAATGATATGTTCTATGTTTATGGGATATTTCGTACAAACGGGATGGAAATTAAAGAAATTGAAGCATACTGGCACTTTTGCATGCATTTTTGACAGGCATACAAAGACATTTGCAACAGATGCCGGGAGATACGTTGGGTGGGGGGAACCATAGTTAATATAATGAGAGGGTTTGGAAGGCCGGCAAACTTCAAAGGATAACG
>CACRXK020002402.1:0-43797 GCA_902702795.2 Paramuricea clavata | reverse complement strand
AATTGGCAGTTTGCAGTAACTAACAATCGTTTGACATTTGTCTCATTTCATATTGTTTTCTTGTCATTTTGCCGGAGCCGGGAATACGTAACTGCGGCTCCGGCATACAAAATTCTGCTCCGGATCCGGCGTCGGAAAAACCGCCGGAGCTCCGGCTGAACTCCGGCGCACAGCACTATCATATAGTTCTCTATAGTTGTTGTGTGTTTGTGTGTGTATTTATGTTTCGGTTAGAGCTCAACCGACAACTATTTTCCATCCAGCAAACTGACCTGATGTCATTTTCGAAAGATGGAAGAGGTGTAAAATGGCTATGTAACTAACCCAAACCCAACCCCTACACTTTACGCAGGCTACTGTAACCCCTAACCACAATCCTAACTCTAACCCTAACCCTAACCTAAATAATAAAAAAAATCCAAAAAGAAACGACTTTAGAAAATCGATAAGGCGGTTTGCTGGATGGAAAATAGTGCTAACCGCTCGACAACCCGACTCCATAATTGCTTACCTATTTTATACATACCAATACCATTCATGTACATATACATATGAGCGAAATTTCAAAATAAAATTTAGAAAATTTAAAAACTGCAAATACCTCGGCTGTATTTGTTTTAGCCACCGAAGATGCTGCTTTCAACACTTCTTCCAAGCTCATGTTACTATTTATGTTCATAGGAACAATTGTCTGGCTGAAAGCGACGAATTGAGGATCATTTTCAGTCCGAGCTGTGACCATCGCCATTGCAGCTGCAGCAACACGAGGCTGAATACTGGGTGATCCCACACACCCACCACACTGCACATCCTGTTCTTTATCTGTCGGTTCTACATTCTAAAAATAAAATTGAGAACAGAAATGAGCAACTAGCAACTTTAATGTTTAAGGTTAATATACGGCCTAATGTTATCGTGGTGTAAATACAATGTCAGTTTGTACCATCGCCATTGCAGCAGAAGCAACATGAGGCTGAATACTGGGTGATCCGACACACCCACCACATTGCATGGATCCACTCACGTCCATGGCCAACATGTGTCGTTTACCTGTCGGTTCTACATTCTGAAATTGAGAACAGAAATGAACAATTAGCTGGCAACTTTTAATGTTTAACTTTAAGGTTAATAGACGGTCTAAATGTCGTCGTTCTAATTATAATTAAAATAATTTCTAGAAATAATTCTACAAATTATTTTGTTATCTGGATTGTAATTTAAAATACAATCCAGAGAACAAAATAATTTGTAGAATTATTCAATTAATGAAATGCCTTGATTAAAAATCTTTTATATATATATATATATATATATATATACATATACATATATATATATATATATATAAAACGCTATGGAAATTCAGCAGGATGTCGTGCATCATAAACGTAGCTAAACAATCCAATTTTTACATAGGACGAAAGAACAGTTATTTAGCTTTTGAATGATACTCTTTTTAAATCGTAACGATGAGAAATGTCCACATATACTCGTCAAATAAAAATTGCCGGTCGAAATCACATTCTTCCACCGTTGGGTGATCGCATGGAAAATGAAACATAAACAATTCCCAAAAGGGAATTAAAATTAAATGTTAAATTATCTAAAATAAGCTCAACTCGTCAATCTTCATCTTAGTGAGACCATAAGAACGTGCATTATTGCATTAAACATGGTTCAATTAACCCCTGAACAGAGAACATTCGTAATAAAAACGTTTTACGAAACAAGTACCTTGCAGCAGACTCGCGGTGCTTTTGGATTGATTAACTTCGCATAATTAATGCATTTTCAATTCCCAACAGTGGAAGAATGTGATTTTGACCGAAAATTTTTATTTGACGAGTAAATGGCCATTTCTCATCGTTACGGTTTATGAAAATAGAAAAGCTAAATAACAGCTCTTTCGTCTTATGTAAAAATTGAATTGTTTAGTTAAGTTTGTGATGCACAACAGCCTGTTGAATTTCCGTAGCGTTTTTTTTTTAGACACCCTGTATATAAGTTGAAAATGTTCTCGAGTGTGCATTTCATAATTTCCATACCCAGCGCAAGGCGCAAGCAGAAAGATATTGTCATAGTGTTATAGCAGCGATTGAGTGTGATATAGCAGCGATAGAGTGTTATAGCAGCGATAGAGTGTCATCCGTATAGGATGAAACAGACTGTTGTGGTTTTTTGAGGTAAAACGAAAAACTATATTACGCTCTATCTATATGGTATTGAGCACTGTTTGTGTTTCTACGCCCATAGTGACCCCAAATTCAGTGTAATTTGACACCAAATTGGTATCCATACAGAGGCAATAATTTTCACCGACTTTGGTGTGGTAATACTCCCAAATTTACAGTACACAACCCAACCAACCTTGAATGACAAATAAAACGCGTCCTCCAATGCTTTGGTAATGATCGGATTTGCCTCCCATTTGAGAGATCCCTTGTCCCCACGGCCAGATTCGTACTGTTTCAACGCTAGCAACACATTGAATGGGTGGATACGAGCTCTACTCAGCAAGTCTTCGTTGCGCAGTTTCTGACACACTGACTGCAGCTGTTCATGATTGTTTCCTTCAAGCAAACCAATCGCTGTCATCTTGTTAAGGTTACGAATCATTGCCGTCATTGGCATTTTCTTAAGAAGTGCATTCCATACCTTAAAATTGAAGACAAATTCTATTAAAAACTTCAACATTTGGAGGAATGCCTTTTGGTGGACGTAGTTATATGGGTGATGATTAGGGTAAGTTAAACAAGAAAATTGGTCGCCTGAGGCCAGTTGTATAAAAAAGTGATGAAAGTGAACTATACACAGTAATTTTACAAGGGCCATTTTGGCTATTTAAAACCGGGGCCGTTTCGGCTCTAACAGGGGCCAAATAAGCCCAAAACAGAACACTATAATGATTTTTCTGTGTCGGTGTAACGTACCCAGGTGAATATGATGCTTGTGATGTTACTCGGAGTGCATATCCACACCGGGCAAGCTTGAAAAATATGCCTGACCACGGTGGGAATCGAATCTACGACCTTTGGAATATTGGCCCAATGCTCTGCCAACTGAGCTACGCGGTCAGATCGGTTCGAGTGTGTGATATTTCGAACACTAGAGTTAGTAGAAACGTCACCCAATAAGAAGCAAAGTGATTAAGAGTTTTATACAACCGGCCCAGTGGAATGAAATTCACTTGCCATCAGTGCATGATCAGGTCTAGTTTTGTTGATTTCAGCTGATTTACTAACAAAGAATCAATGTGTAAAAATAAATTTCTGGCAAAATGTTAAAACAAATTCTACTTGCAGCTAAGAAACTAACAACTTTCTATTTGCCTGTAATGATTTTTACTGGAGAGTTATCACAGTGAGAGTTATATCAGAGAGATTTCCGAGAGTTAAGTTTGAGCTACGCCCACTTTTTCCAATAATCACACCCTATCTCTACTACGGATATTTTCTTTCAACTAACACGCAAGAATTAAATTCGACATAACTCTCTTCAGCTAAAATAGTAAAGTACAGTAGGGTGCAATGCAACTTAATGGGTTAAAATTGTGAGGATTGTTCACATGCACACAAGATGAAGTGAATAGCCACAAGTCCAACGCTAGGGGATGTCACACAATCATACAACCTTGTTAATTACCTTTTTTGACCCAAGGCACACAGTTGGGATATGCTCCCGTACCAACTGCTGTCTTTCAATTAACTCCACAACCCTGTCCTCATCGTCCATTGTCAACTTTTTCATCTCTTCAACAGCTTTGAAGAAACTCAACACCGAGTTAAGTTCTTCGCTGTTCTGAACCGAATCTGGGAATGCTGTTGACATTTCGGTAAAACCTCGGGCGGCATACCTCAAAATGCATTGTATCGCAGGGTTGTCCGACTTGAGATGAGTGACTCGTGCGATGTCAGCGTGTGACCACCCTTTATGTTTTCGGTACTTTGTTATGGCCATTGCTAACTGCATGGGTGATTTTTCGATATACCACTTTTGGATTGCTTTGCGGGAGGCTTTACCCCAACCTGTGCTTGGGTGGCTAACCTTTTTACTGTATAGAACAAACATAAAAAGATGTGTGGGAATGCGGCAGATTTGTGGCATCACCTCGTAGGCTCTTTGCTTTGTTGGTAAATCATCCGAACGAGCGCACATGGCCAATGCAAGTATAACTGGATCCTGCTTTGCCGTTCGTCCTTCGAGACTGAAAGTTAAAATTTTATTGACGACCTCTACACCCCTCCCGGCTTTAAAAAGACGCAATATAACTTTTGCATTCTCCTTGCCAAGCTCCCTTTCTCCCGTATAGTAGGTACCTCCCTCACTTCCAAGCACCAAGAAGCGATGGAGTCGATTCATATCGTCGACTCGCCATACCATCCCTTCAGCACTGTTCTCGACTTGGTTTTTCCGTATTTTCTCACTTTGAGGGATGTTATCGCTCGTCTGGTGTTCCATTGGTTCTGGTTGTTGATTGGGAGTTTGGTGATTCTGTGCCATTTTTCAAACACTAAAATTGAGACTTGTAAATATCAGTACAGAATGTTGCCCAGTTATTGGACATGTACTGCTGTTCAGACAAAATATGGCAAAGATATGCTGTTCAGACAGGGCAGGAAAGAAGAATTTTCTTCCAGGAACTCAATCTGGAGACAAAAATTTCCTGCAGACCAACGGAGTATTTTGGTGCAAAATCTGCATGTGCATAAACATATAGTGTTCTAGCTGACCATTATTTTAAATTCAAGGAATAATGTCTGTCAACCATATGTTGTTGTGCCCATAATAGAACATGGGTGTTTTAGCTTTCCTGTTCAAATTTTCAATAGCAAATCTTCATTCAAACAAATTTGCTGCAGCTGTTTAACGAAATCTGTGAGCAGTGCTCGCCTATTTTTTCCACCCCTGCTAGAGGCTCTCATAGACTGCATAATTTTGCCAGCAAATTATGTCACATATCATGCTTACTCATCCAGTTTACTCTGCCTGGCAAATCAAGACAAAGTTTTGCTAATTTCCCATCCAAGTTTCATTTAAGAGGCCGGCCGGGCCGCGTCCATATTCATGTTGCCACGCTTAGCGTCAAATTGACGTTAACACTCAAACCCACCCACCCACCCTCATTAACGTCAAGCGTGGCAGTCATGTTTTAGCCAGGAAATAGCTAGAATTATTATGAATTGATGATCTTTAGGAATTTTACAATATAACCCAGCAGACAATACAACTTGTAAGATGCAATATTGTAAATAAAACACTTGCTAAATAACAAAGAAACACTTGTTCAGTTTCTGTCCATAAAGGACTTTAAATGGATGATATACTGTAGGAATGAATGGATATATTTGCAAAAATTACTTTCTTTAAATATCATCATTGTAGTTCACCTCAAATTCTTCAAAATTTTCACAAAATTGTCATTATGCCACGAATAAACGTCAGGCAAGTTAGGATAAAACGCACCCACCCACTCTTAACGTCAATTTGACGCTAAGCGTGGCAACATGAATATGGACGCGGCCCCTAAATTGAACCAAAATTATCCTTGGACTATTTTTTAGTAATGATCCCACAAATTTTTGCACTTAACTATACATTCAGTATTTGATAACATTCTGGTGGCAGTAACGTGTGCATTTTACCTTTTGTTATTGCATGTGAGGGGGGGGGGGATGTATAATTGTGTTATCCTAAAGGGGGGGGGGCATCAAAATTTTAACATCTAATTTTCTATTTCCACCAGCCTCCCCCCATCCCCTGTAATTAATGGCCAGTCCCTTATGTAGAAACAAAACAGTTAACATCTACTTCAGATTTATATTAAAACTATGTTACCATAAACTGCATATTAAAATCATTCTATTTGTCCATTATGAAATCAATTAATCCATTTGTCTATGTTTTACTGGCGATGCTCTGCTGTCGATGTAATGGAAGTGTTGATAAAATATTGCATGAATTCATTTCCTCTAACCTGAGTATCAGGCCCTTATGTTTTCATTCGCCAGGATTAAATGGCGGCGGCGAATGAGGGAGGGCCTGATACAATTCTTTACTGCGGCGCATGTAAAAAGCCAGATTCTGGCTTTTTCGTCTGATTGGCCGATTAGACAAACGATTTTTTAAATCTGTCATTTGATTGGCTGGTGCTAATTAGATTATACTATTGTCAGTTGTTGATGTATTTTATAACGAACTACAATTATATCCAGCCCACTAAACGGCTGAATTTAAATTAAAACAGCAGTAAAATTAGAAAATAATCGCAAATTAGCGAAATATATTGCAAATGTAACTTATATTAAATCGCCATCAGATTGCACTATCGACTAACTGACGTATAGTTATAAAGTATACTTAATATATATATACTTTATAATTATATGTCAGTTTGTTGATAAATACAGTAAGCGCCATGTAAAGCTCTTTAATTGTAGTCACTGAAACCTCTGCGGAGAAGAGAGCAATTGGGTGGCGATTTAATATAAGCTGCATTCCCAATATATTTCGCTAATTTGTGATTATTTTTGTTAATTTTATAGTTCATTGCAGTTTTAATTTAAATTCTGCCGTTTAGTGGGCTGCTATGCTATAATTAGATTGTTGTTGTCGTTGTGTGAAATTTAAATTTCTCCTGCGACATTTTGATTGGATACTAAATATAAACTTTGCTGTGGGTGGAAAGCGATCAGGTTAAGTTTTGTGTCAGGCTCTATTTGTAAAATAGAGCCTGATACTCAGGTTAAAACGAACACAATTTTGTTATATGAACCTCGAGGAATGTACGTCCACTCAAAACCTCGCAAACATTGCCAAACAGACTGATGCTTTGATGCATTGCCATTGGGTGTATTTTTATATTAACGCTAAGTATTATTAAATTGTTGTATTCAACTTGTATTTTATCATTTATTCATTTACTGGCCCAGTACTGTTTACACAGAGCAATGTAACGTAACAAAATAATATTTCAGTTAAAAAAACTATTATTAGTAGAAGACTTTGAAATCTTTAAAAAGAGTCTTATGGTTCAATTCATTCATGGCGAATACCAGCTTTCCCTTTACAGTGCACCGGCCATCTATAGTTCCGTCACCTGAAGCAATTACAAGCCAGTATACACAACCAGAAGATGCACCCTCTTCTTCTAGAACATCAACGCAACATTTACAACCTGGAGACAAGGGGCCCAATAAATTCAATGCTGTTCACAAGCAACAGAAGTGGAAACAAAATGAACAGGGATGCAGCAGAACTGATGCTGTTAAAACAGTTAACTGATGGTGATGTCATGTGTAAAAAGATGACAGAAGAGGACAATGACTGAAGATTTGCTGTATTGTCGAAGCCTAGTGCCCATTTTTAAGGGTTAACGTTTGCCAGATAAAAAGAGAAGGCTTTCCCAAAAAAATCCTTTTGAAATTAAAAGTAAGGGTATTCAGAAGCATGTTGATCCACCAATTATATCAGTTTGCCAACCAGTTGAAGAATTGTGTTCTACTGCCAATACGGATGTAGATAACCATATGGCTAGTGAATTATCACGCTTAAGAAATGAGAATGATTTACTTCAAAGAAATGTTACCGTTTTACGAGACGAAAATAACTTGCTTCGTGATACCAGCGAAGTCTTATCAATTGAATTGGAAGAACGCAAAGTTAAACCTAAAGTTTGGGCCGATTTGTCTCAAGGAACTTGCCCAGAAACGCAAAACAACCCACAATCAGAAGGGTATTCGCCACCCACTTATTCCCAGCCCTATATAAAGAGTAAAGATTGGAGAAACTATCTAAGACTAGTTAATCGTGTAACAACGAGCCAAATTGTTCGACCAATTGCACGTGTTGACATTACTAAGTCTCTCCAAGATGCAAATAGCGAAGGTCAAGGGAATTCATTTATAAATCAACCTGGCACTGGTGATGACAGCATACATCCTTGTGACCCTACCCATGACCATGACCAACATTATCCCATCCCAACGCGCATCACTCTACGTACCTCATCAACAAACCGGTGGAGAAGAAAGTCTAGCCAATCCTTAAAAAGCAAACAGGCAAACAGAGGAACAAGCAAATGGGCTAACAGAGACAAGTTTCGATCGCGTCCCACGTATCACCAAATCGATTGGCTGAAAGACAAACACGAGCGGAAGAACTGGTACAGCTATTACTACTAGAAGAATATCCACCACTGAGTAACGCACGTAAATCCAATTTAATTAATATTCCTTTGGAAAAGAACAACGATAAATCAAAAAATGGGAAACTTCTCCCAAATGCAATGCTTTTAAATGCAAGATCACTTATTAATAAAACAGATGAATTGGAATTATTGGTTATTACAAATGATATAGACATCGCCTGCATCACTGAGACTTGGTTAAAGGAAACTGTTCCCGATAAAGCTGTGGCTGTTTCTGGAATGACATTGGTTAGAAATGATAGAACGTATGGTACAGGAGGGGGTGTTGCTTTATATGTGAATAACAAAATACCATTTAAAATTCGCAAGGACTTGAATGACCCCTCGTTTGAGTGTCAATGGGTTACATTACGTCCAAAATGGTTACCAAGAGCAATATCTAAAATTGCGGTGTGCTGCGTATACCTAGCTACCACCGAGTCATAGCGAGATAGACAGTTTTTATGATTACTTTTATAATTGTTATGACAAACTCTGTACTGAAACTCCTAACTCAGCTTTCAATGTTTCGGGCCATTTTAACCCAACGAGTAACGGCTTTCAACAGAGTCGATTAAATAGACACTGCAGTCTTAAACAAGTTGTCAAGGTTCCGACACGGAATAACAATATACTTGATTTGATTTTTACAAATATCGCGGATTTCTATATAAATCCTGAGGTCTTAGCACCTCTATCAATATCAGATCATAACATTGTGTTGTGGAAAGTGAGAACTGATGCCTCTGTAGTAAAGGCTGGAAACATAGTAAAAGTAAAAGTGAGAGATCTCAACCATACAAGTACGGAACAGTTTGGGGTTTTTCTACAGAACTATGACTGGAGTGAACTTTTCTCTAACAAAGGACTCGATGAGAAAGTTGATGCTTTTCTTCATTTTACTAAAGTGATTATCAACGATTTTTTCCCGAAAGAATAATAAAAAAGCATACCAACGATAAACCCTTTACGACGCAAAAAATTAAATCTCTGATGGATAAAAGAAATAAAACTTTTAAAAACAATAAAACCGAGCTCTTCAAATCTTTACGTAGACAAGTTTCAGCTGAGATAAAAAAAGCCAAGCTGCAGTTTTATGATAAAAAGGTACGACCAAACCATAGTTCATGCCCAAAAGTATATGGTGGAAGCAAGTTAAAAGATTCATTGGATCAAGGAAAAACGCTGTGACTTTAGTAGACTCCGAGACAAATCTCCAAATGAACGATAAACAATCGGCAGATTCAATTAATAACTTCTTTGCTAATTTAACGACAAATTATCCACATATATCAAACGAGTGGCTAGAAATGCAATGCCCGGATGATCTACCGTTAATCAGTGTTGAAGAAGTTGCTAGAGAATTGAATGCAATTAATGTTAACAAGGCACCTGGGCCAAATGATCCACCTTTGAAGATTCTGAAAATGTTTTCGAAATTGTTTGCCGTTCCCCTTGCTGAAATTTTTAATGAGTCATTTCAGACAAAGAAATTTCCTGAAACTTGGAAAAATACAAAGTAACTGGGATTCCTAAGATCACACCATGTACAATCGCTGAAAACCTTAGACCGATTGCATTAATCAGTGTTTTATCAAAAGTTCAGGAATCCTTTACCAACAAGTGGATTAATGAAGAAATAAATGGGAAAATTTCCAATTCCCAATATGGAGGGCTCCCAGGATCTTCGACTTTGTATGCCCTTCTAAATCTACTCCACAACTGGTATAGAGCAATGGACGAGCCACAAAGAGTAATACGAATAATTTTTCTTGACTCTAGAAAAGCGTTCGATCTAATTAACCATAATATACTGCTAAGAAATATGAAAGAGATGGGAGTTAGATTGGCGTTAATCCAATGGTTTGGAACATACCTCAATAAAAGATCCCATTTTACTAAATTTGGGAATGATATGTCTGATTATGCATATATCAATGGCGGAGTGCCACAAGGAAGTAAACTCGGACCAATTGCCTTTGTAATAAAGATTGATAAACTTCCCTCTGTAATAAAAGAAGAAATTCAACTCATGATATCAACCAACATGGAAACTAATGTTATACTTGAACATGATACTTTAATATTTATGGATGACACGACATTATACGAGGTACTAGATGTCAGCCATGATAATTGACTTTCGGAAAAATGTAACTGTTATTCCAACGCTAGAAATCAATAGTCATGTATTTGGAAGGGTTAAATGTTACAAATTACTTGGTTGATGGATTGATGACAATTTGAAGTGGTCAACCAACACATGCTATATTGTTAAAAAAGCGGTAAAAAGACTGTATTTTCTGAAGATGTTAAAAGGTTATAATGCACCAAAGCAGGATTTAAAAGCCTTTTATATAGCTGTCATAAGATCGACACTTGAATATTGTGCTCAAATTTGGCATGGAAACTTAACCAAGGAACAGTCTACTGACATAGAACGAGTTCAGAAGCGTGCGCTTAGGATAATTTATCCTGGACTGACTTATGAAGAAGCATTACTGGACTGTAACCTTAAAACATTAAAGGCTCGCAGAGAAGAGATGTGCGGAAAACTTATAAAAACAATGATAGACCCTAGACATAGCCAGAAACAGTTAATCAGATAAGACAGAGACAAACTAGATCAAATGGAGAAAAACTGTACAATTTTGGATATCGAACTGAACGATTTAAAAATAGCCCAATTGTGTATGGGATTGAATGTTTTAACCGAACGCTGGAGTCGAAGTAAATTTATCGAATTCTTTCAAAATTTTAAAATTTTTATTTAAGATTACTTGTAAATATTGACTCTTAACATTAGTCTTAGTTAATTTTTTTAATACAGTTTAAATGTAATTCACATTGTAAATTAGTATTTAGTATTTACTATTTTAAAATGTGAAATTCTAGAAAGATTAAAGATTAAAGATTAGATTAAAGATAAGTCGGTTGTTATTTGACACGGAATAATTATAATGATGATGCTTAAAAGCATCTATTTTTTTAAAATGTTGTTTATGCTTTATTGTGTTGACATTCTTACAGCTGTAAGCAGCCAATATTTATAATAATAATATTTTACAAAGATATATAAATTGATTGGATAAATTGATGTTTCTTCAAAGTTGTTCATTTAAATAATCAATTTAAGCAAAGCTATAAATTGCGGTTAACGCATGGAGTAATATGTTCTATGCCAACACATCTGCGTCACAGCAATTAATCCCTAGAAGGTCCAAGTACCTCGGTAGAACAAGGGAACCGTTTTCTAGCCTGTTAATATTACAAATTATCAGATAAATCTCGAGATAAATATAGAACTTTGGCTACTAAGCATGTGAACAACTGATGCAAACCTGGGATTTTATGGTGTGAACCGTCTCAAGATGTTGGTTATTGGTCATCAGAGGCTGAATAGTCCAGTAAATCACCATAAGTACATGGTCCTGATCAAAGTAATCGCAATTGATTTTTTTTTCAGTGGTAAAGTGTGTGAAAAGTTGTTCTGATTAACATATTAAAAATCCAAAAAAATCCCTTCGGTGGAAAATGGTGAAAATCAAGTTTTTCTTACTTCTACCTATAGAAAAACCATTGCGAACAAAATGTTGAAATTTTGAAATTATTTTCTTGCAAATGTAACATGCTTCATTGGAAAGCTTAGAAAAAAATAAAATACAGATCATTAAACGGTTACCTTGCTTTTGCCTATTCAGCCGAAGTTATCAAAGATTTAAAATGCCATAAATTTGTATTTTGTGCAAATTTTGCGCTATTTTTCCAACTTTGAGCTAGAATAACGACAAACTGACCAGTAAATTGAATATAACGGTTTAGTTAACCTTTATATAGTTTTGTTTAAGCTTTCCAATAATGTAGGTTACTTTGCCTAAAAATGATTTCAAAATTTGAACGTTCTGTCCACAAATCACAATGGTTTTCTATAGCTAGGTAGGAGCCGTAAGAAAAACTTGATTTTCACCATGTTCCACCGAAGGGATTTTTTTTTTTTAGTATGTTAATCAGGACACTTCCCTCACATTTTACCACTGAGAAAAATTCTATTGCAATTTCTTTGACCTCTGGTCACAGATTGACTGGACTAGAAATGATGGGTGGTTAGTTAAGAAGGACACAATGAATTCTTTAGTTTTCTTCACATTTAGCTTCATATTGTTCGCAATTGACCATTGGTAGCCTGCATAGCGGCTCTCAGAGAAAGTAGAGCCTGCACGAAACCCCATGCATTGCCATTTCCGCCCACTTAGCATGCGGGCTACGCCCACTTTAAACAGATGTCAAAATTGGCCAATCACACAGATTGTTTACGTTTGCAAATTTACTTGTCAAAATGAAATATAAATATAGATTGCTGTATGTTCGCAAATTTCAAAACGAAATAATATACGGATGTCGGCTAGAGAAAATTGAAGTCTGTGGGAATAGCGCTAGGCCTAGGGCAATCTCCATCGTTGTCACAAGTAGTTTGCAGTCCGTATCTACGATATTTCGTAGCTTTCTCGCACACGTACAAATATAATTTTATATAGTTTCGACAGCGGTCAACCGTGATGTATTAAATGTTAAAGTTTCGAGCGATGCAGAGAAGAGAATATTAAAGGTGTCTAAAGCCATCACTTCAGAGAAAGCAAGTCCTGTTCATAAGACATAAGCATTTACAGCAATTTTCTCCTGGCACAAAAATATTAGCTACAAAATTATGAAGAAAAAACCTATTTGTCGTCGATGAATTGATGAAAACGAACACGCTTGTGAAGAGCTAGGCGCTCCTAACAGACAGCAATCCAACGAGGACACCACAGTCAATATCTCTAGAGCTTCGTGAACCAAGTTCGTAAATACCTCTATATTGTTCAACCGTAAATCGTGGCTTTTAAAGTCTTTTGAATGCAAAACTCAAAGAAACGCCTCTCAATAATACATCCGCCGTGTTTGTATGAATTTTAGCATAAATTAGCATATTTTTTCATTTTGAACCAATCAGATTTCTCGTCCTCTGAGAGAACGAGTAAATACGTCAAAGCATGGGGTTTCGTGCAGGCTGTCCTTTTCTCCGATAGCCGCTACTCAGGCTAACCATTGGTTAACACTGTCTACCTCTTTGCTGTAAGTTAGCGGGTCAGATTTGCCGATTTTAACAACTTCTGAGAGAGCGCTATCGTCCACGTATTTATACAAGGGTAGTTGGCTGCCAAATCATTCACCATGATCAGAAAAAAGGGGGTCCTAGTTTAATCCCTTGTGGTACTCCAGAGTTGACGGTTCTCCAATTTGATTTGCAATTTTGTAATTTAACACGTTGTTACCTGTCGGAAAGAAAGCTGGTACACCAATTCAACAGCACTGGAGGAACAGAATGTTATGGTCAACTTGGTCGAACGCCTTTGAAAAGTCTATGAGACATGTTCTAATAAGCGTGTTAGGTTCTTCAAGAGCAGATAGCCAGTAATGGTGGAGATGCACAAGGGCATGTGTTGTTGACAATTTTTTCACATTTCCAAATTGGTAAGGATCAATATAATAATAACTATGGGTGCAATCCAATTAAAAACAAAACCTTTGAGGACTTTGCTTAGCACGGGTGTTAGGGCTGGGGAATCTTCCCAAGTGGAAGGACATTCGCACTTTTCCATAGCTTAATAGGAACACAGCCCTCTCAGATGGAAGAGTTATAAATCGAGCACACAAGGTGGGAGATAATTGGTGCACAGGTTTTCAATAATCAATTTGAAATTCGTTGTTCAAATTCCTTGGCAATCCTTTTCCACTCTTCAGCATTATTTGGCACATGTAAATAACCCTGTTCCGAGAGACTATTCCACAATACACCGCACGTTTCCTCGATAATTCTGCCAACCGTCGTAGAACCCGATAACTCGCCGCAATTGTGGTCTGGGAATCTCCAGTGACAAGATATCTAAGTGTTAAGCTGTTGCGTTCCTCGTATATTTTTCCTACCCAGAACCTCTTTCTGTTTTTTAAGAACTGTCTTCTCTTTCGTAAAAGCAGCAAAATAATAATTTTTCGTCTCAAAAACCAGCGTCTATTTAAAGCTACCATGCATTTTTAATTTTTTGTTTTGTAACTTTGCTACTTTGTTTATAACCAGTCGCTTGCCTGAATCGCTAGTTCGCGATCCTTTATTGTTCGGCTGTGTGGAAATTGCACACGTTTATCACGCGAAGTGTTCCAACATTTTATACTTAGTTTATTTAGGCACTGGTATTTCGACAAGTTGTAATGTTGGTATCGCGACTTTAAATGACTCTGAACAGCTTCACTAATTAAATTTCGATGAATAAAGATGATATAATTGTTCCCCTTTATTAGAAAACAATTTAAACTGACGTATTAAAATCTTACGCGAGGCACGAAAGAATAATGGAGGTGCATTTTTTTGGAGCACTCTGTATAAAAAAAACATATATTGATGCACGGTTGTGAAATTATCAATTAAAAATCATTTAAAATTATCGTACCTTCATATATTAACGTACCATATCGCACTTCAATTAATCTACTTCAAATTTGTATGGTTTAACTTGGAGGTTTTCGTTTTTTTAATAAAAATTCATTATTGTTTTACAGGTTTTAGGGGTATTTGAAATTCCAATCATCAGCTATAGTGCGTCAAGTTATGAATTGAATGATAAAACGCATTATCCATATTTTTCCCGCACTATACCATCAGACCTATCTCAAGCTCAAGCGATGGTTGAATTGCTTCAATATTTTAACTGGACATATGTGTCCGCAGTCTACACTGATGATTCCTATGGTGTACACGGGATCAAACTGTTGAAAAGTGAAGCCAAAAAACGCGGTGAGTTTAAATAAACTAATAAGTATAGGTAACCATGCGATGGCGAGTATACAATTAGGGATTAATAGTACGAGTGATGTTTGGAAATTTTGCCAAAATTGGACGAGCCGCCAAGGGCGAGTCCAATTTGGCAAATTTCCAAACATCACGAGTACTATTAATCCCTAATTGTACGAGCAACATTGCATGATTACTTGTTTATTATTAGCATGACAAAATTAGATACTTCTCAATGTCAATGTCAATATCATATTCTCTCGCTAAAGCCCAGTCCTGCAAGACTTTCAATAGGGTCTGAATGGGGTTAACTGACTACTGACATTTGCCTGAATTTTTGACTGACAACCGACAAAATATCCTAACTGACTACTGAGAAATGATGAAAAAAATTATAAGTCCGCATTTTGCAGTAACTGACTAATGACAGCTTGCAATATATCACACTGACAACTGACAATTGGCTTAAATTTTAGCTGACAACTGACATCCAAAGACCCCCATTAAGACCCTCTTTCAACCAAAATTTGATGCTTTTGTTTGTATTTTCATTTAGTTCTTTTGTTAAAGCAAAATTTGGTGCTTTTGTTCGTATTTTCATCTAGTTCCTCGAGCACAATTTCATTTCACATTTGTGTTTAAAATGTCTTTCCGCCATTTTGTTTGTTTTGGGAAAATCATTAATTGTACTGCAGCACAATTAATGAAATAATTATACTCCTCTTAACCAATCAGCATCCAGTAATTTTGTCATGCTAATAATAATATACATAAAAGTATTACTCGACTGTGATTGGTTGATTTCAGTGCAGTTAATCCCAAACAGCAGTGCAATTTTCTGTAATCACAGTGCAATTTTCTGTAATCACAGTGCAATTTTCTGTAATCACAGTGCAAAAATCTGTAACAAACTGATCTGATTGGTGGAAAAACAATGTGAAAACTGATCTGATTGGTGGAAAAACAATGTGATGTTTAAATCAACCAATCAGTTTTATTTATTAAAGCAGTTTTGTTTAAAGAAGTAACGGTCACGGCAGGGCATTTTTTAAGAATTCGTCAGGGGGGGGGGGCATCTACAAAAAGGGACCATACTATACCGAGTGTGGAGCAATGATAGATGGTTTGTTGGTAACAAAAAGTTTGGTGTGGTATCGCATTTAATAGTAGGGGGGGGGGGGAGCAGGGCCGTAGGAAGCTCTTTTCGTTTGGGGGCGGGGGGCTGAAAGCGAGGGCCGAAGGCCCGAGGAAATTTTTAAATTTAGAGTCTCTGAAATGCCATTTCCTGGACTTTGGGGAAGATTTGACAGATTTCTTATTGTCAGAATACAGCATTTTTAGTATGTGGAAATTTAGAATTCAGTAGTACTAAATGGACGAAGGTGTATTTAATTAACAATATATTGGATAAGTTGCAGGAAAGTATGGGTAATATGATAATATCTTCATTCTTTGCAGTTTGTCATGGATTAAATAATAAAGGTCTGCATGATTTTAAAAAATGAATGATTATTAGCAAATTATTGGGGGGCTGCAGCCCCCCAGCCCCCCCCCCTCCGCGGTTGCTACGGCCCTGGAGAGGGTCTGGGGTTTTCTCCCCCAGAAAATTTTTGTATTTTTCTACCCCTATGACTGCAATTCCCTGCATTTTCTGAAACAGATTTTTGGATATACAGCATTACATTATGCTGTAGATAGACTGAACCTGCAGTTAAGTACTTGCATAGTATGTTTATGTAGATACCATAACTTGGCAGTCACTTAGGGAGCCAGCTTGATAAACTTAGAGTTCATGACTCCCACGAAGCGCCACCATGGTTGGCACAGAGTGGAAAAATTTTGAAAATTTTGCGTCTCTAAATCATCGGAAATGGCATTTTCAAAGTCTTCTATACGTCTTTTGTTTGGCCCTTTCATTAATTCGTTCATTATGATTTGTGAGTCTATGATATCCGCGAGTCAGGATGGATTATTACGAGAAATGTTATCAAAATATCGATTACAGATATTTGATTATATGTATATATGATTTCATATACTTCTAGTTTCGAAATCAAATTGTTTTTTTTTTGGTGGGGGCCAAAATTATCCCCCCCCCCTTATAAAACACATGATTGAGGGCCTGTTGCCCCCTGCGGTCACTAACTTGTCCAACAACTCAAACTCTATAGGGTCTGGGAAATGCAATCCACTGCCTGGGAAATGTTTAAAATCTAATAAGGTATTTATTAAGCATAAAAGACAGGACATAAGATTCACAAAGCAAATTTCAGTTACTAGAATATCAAACCTCCCTTCTAAATTCAATGTTTTGCTTATATTTTAGAGAAAAGGGACTTTGACTGGGGGGGGGGCAAAATGGTTGAGTGGGGGGGCCACCATGGGGGCTGGGGGGGGGCTTTGGCCCCCCCCCAGTTATATAGTTAAAAAATGCCCTGGGTCACGGACTGCTTCAAAACAAAACAAATATGGCATCGCGCTACATAATGAATAAAAGTTGACTTGACTTTGGTTGGAAAATATGGCTTTTATCTTTGTTTTTAACTGGAAAAGCCTTCACCTTAAGGTGGCTCCATACACTTTTCATCATTGGGGGACTGGTACCTAATCTTGAGATTTCGCGCTGTTATATGTTAAAAATATATGCAAAAATAAATACAACTTTAAATCAGTCTAAAATCCGAACCACAAGTCATGTTTATTTTGATGTTTTGAGTCTTCCTTGTTCTCATTTGTTCTCAAAGAACAAACTTCGTACTGATTTAGCTCTGAACAATTGAATAACTAGTCTTTTTAGAAGACATTTTAAGGTAAAAAATGCAATGTTCAACGTTCAAACTCTTGTGAAAACCGGCGATCGACCCGACCGGCGAAAAGTTTTTTACTCCAATATTTGGCGATTTATAAGTTCATATCCAGATTTTTTTGTACTTACAACTGGTAAATGTATTCAAAGTGTTACTAACAGCAAAGGAATTCAGTGAAACAGCATCATACGCCGGCTCAAACTGTTTTAACTTGTCAATAACATGAAAACACACAAGTTACGACTGAAAACGAATATAAAACTATGTAGAAAAGCCAACAGTAAAGTTCATACATGTCACACATATCTTATACCAAACGACCGACAATCACCTGTTTTCTTGGCGTTATCCCGAGTTAACATGCAAAACTAAATATATTTGCATTTCTAAGCAAGAAAACACAACATATATTTGATATTTCGACGAGACTGAAAACTTTTTTGTGCGTGTTTTTCTGGAGATGCGACTGCGAAAACATGTACGCGCATGCGCATGTCAATTCATTGATCTTGCAGAGTGTGAATTAACTTTGGCCGCGCGAAATAAAACCGTGATTATTTCCAAAACGTGTTCGGTAAGGTACCCTGAAAATGTGTACATGAGTAGATACATACTTCAAGATTTCATGATGGAAAAATAAAAAAAAATTGTCGACAGAAACTGTCAAAAAGTTCGAAATTTAATTCAAAAGAATTGAGTCGACAGATTTTTTTTAAACTCCCAGAAATGTTTCTCGACACTAACGTAACTGTTTATTAAAAAAAATTGGGGTCACCGAACTCATTTTTGAAAAAAAAACTCGAAAAACTGCGATATTTTCGGCTATTTATTGTTACCATTATTCGTTATAGTTGTCATGGAAACGCGACTTTTATCAGAATTCTTCTTGTTTGCGACACGTCTTACTATGTGTTACAATTATAAGTAAAAACTACCCTGTAAAAGCATTTAAACAGAAAATATTCAACTTTTGCTCCTTTGGTTAAAAAGTGTATTGAGCCACCTTAACGTATTAAGTCAAACTACAATTGTCTCGAACATTTTTATGTAAATAATTAATAAGTATAGCATGGTTTCTCGTGAAATTTGGATAAACATGCACTCGCGAGTTTTTCAAAGAGGTCTTTGAAAAACTCGCGAGTGCATATTTATCCAAATTGCAAAACCGTGTCACGTGTCGGTCCACAAAACGTCATGTTCGGTAACCGGTCCGCAATCAAACATTTATTGACCGGTCGATAATAAAATGGGTGCAATACGCATGCGTGTCAACCATGAAGTTCATTTTTTAAAATATTACTAAATATTTACGGCGTTCCATTTATCCAGTTTTGGTTTCAAATTAAGTTCACTCCAATAACCGGTGAATTATTCATACTTTCACACTTATATACTATATTTCAAAACACTTATACTGAGACCTCGGGAAAGCAGTGTGTTTTGTGGACCCAAGACCGCCGTTGTTGCCCGAGGAAAAGCCAAGGGCAACAACGGCGGTCGAGTAAATAAGTGATAATTACTGTCCAAACGGCTTATCAGTAAATAAGTGATAATTACTGTCCAAAATCAGGAGCGTGTCGAAGCATTTGAAGTTAGGTGGGGGGCCGGGGGAGGATCAGATACCCTAGGTCTCCGAGGTATTGTAATTACCATTGACATTGTGTGTGATTACACAATGGTCAAAAGACTGTTTGGTAACTATATACACTCGCAAACCGACAAACAAAAACATGTAAATGTCAAACCTAACTTCCCACTAATTGTAATATTGTCTCCGTGCATTAACACAAAATAAATTTAAAAATTTTAAAAATGTGCATCATCCTGATGTATTTACAATATAAATTTAGTCGAAAGCTAGACAATATTAAAATGTTCATTTTCGGAGTTACCCTTTTTTTGAATTCATTAAAATACTCCGTTTTTTCCATGGTCTCCTCATTTGGTATGTATATGTATGCCAAAATGAGGCTTTATATACATGAAAAGGAGGTAGAAGGCCCCGAAAAGACCAATTTTCGAAAACAGCGCATTTGAAATGACTAAATTTACTGATTACTCTTCTCAAAGATACTTTTCTTCATTCAGGGATATGTTTTGCCACTGAAATACAATTACCAGTGATTTACAACGAAGCTACGTACCGTGAAAAAATTGGTCAACTGGCAAATCTTAATAGAACTGACGTCATCACATTGTTTTGCATTGGTGCAGCAATCATGCCCATGCTCAACATAATGGCGGGTATGATAAAATCCAGTTGTTCGTCTCAGAGGCCATGGGAAACTCTTGGCTTTTAGATAACATTGCTCAGATAAAAACAAGATTTGTGTATACCCGGCTGATAAGTAATCACATACCAGACTATCAAAACTACCTCGAAAATTTAAGCGTCGAAAATATAAATTCGGACATGGCGCCGTTGATTAAGCTTTCCTATGAGCAAATCATGAATTGTACTTTCAAAAATGGTATCAAGAACGTGCAAAGATGCAACTCAAGTCAGACATTTGGAACTTCGTTATTGCCAGGTTACTCGTTCTACGTCAGTGATAAAGTTATAGATGCTGTACACGTTTTTGCGCGTGGTCTTCACCAAGTACTGAAAGCTACATGCCCAACTCTCTCCAACTGTGAGCAAACCACCAAAATATCTGGCTCGTTATTACTCGACACTATCCGTAATTCGAGTATCCCAAGCGTTGATGGCCGGAGAGTTGATATAGATAGTGAAGGTGAGGTGAAAGGAGGATATACATTTCATTACGTCATACCAGGAAACAAGATTGGTACATGGCAGAATATTAATATTGGTAGTTGGCTAGGTCGACTGAAAATGAATTCCAGCTCAATTTCTGTCTTGAAGTCAATCTCTGTTAAAGCACAATGTTCTGAGCCATGTAAAGACAACAAAATTAAACAACGCATCCCTGAAAAACCAGTTTGTTGTTGGACATGCGTGGAATGTCCGGCTGGTTCCATTGCTATTAACGAAACAACATGTTATGCATGTGGGCAGGGATATTTGGCAAACGAACAAACAAGAAAATGTATCAAAATTCAGAAACTGTTCTACAGTTTGGACAAAAGAATCTCAAAGTTACTGGTCATTCCGCCTCTCGTACTATCTGTACTGGGAATTGTTTGTCTTCTTTCCACTCTATGTATATTCATCAAGTTCAATGCCAATCCATTGGTAAAAGCATCTGGTCGTGAATTGTGCTTTTTATTACTAACTGGACTGTTGCTATCATTCCTTTTCCCTGTTGTTTGTATCTGTAGGCCATCACGCTTCAAATGTCGGACGCAATTTATTCTTGACAGTCTTCCCCTCACAATATCCCTTGTTCCAATTGCGATGAAAACTAACCGCGTCGTTCGTATTTTTGACCCAAGACGCAGAATCACAGACCAACCTTCATTCGCGCGTCCACTACCTCAAATAATTTTATCCATCCTGTTGATCAGCATCCAAATTGTCCTCCTGCTTGCATTGGTTATCATGCAGTTTCCCAAGGAGAAAATTGTTTATTTCTTATCGACAGAAGTGCATCTTGTTTGCAGCACAACGCAGACCCAGATCCTTTTTGCACACGTGTATAACTTAATCCTGATAATAATTTGTACTTACTATGGTTTTAGAGTAAGGAATACACCTAGTAAATTTAACGAAGCCAAATGCATTGCATTTGCAATGTATGCATTATGTGTGATGATCGTTGCATTTTTTGTTGTTTTCGTGGTTGCTGCAACTGGAAGTTCAAATGAGATCCTTCAACAGGCTATACAATCCTACCGTGTTGTGCTATTAGCCCATGTCATTTTATTTTGTTTCTTCGCACCGAAAGTTTATATGGTCCTATTTCAACGTGAACGTATCAAAACCCACCAAATTTCCATTAATGAAGAAACCGCAGCTGTCTGCAATTCACAGACACACCAAGTTCTCGTGAGGTAAGCATTGGATAGCTTTAGCAAGCGACGTTTTTGTCAACACGGACGTCAGATTGCCGAGGGGGGACTGGATTAAAAACTACGTTTGTGTCAGTTTGTGGTAATCAGCAACACATATTGAGAAAACATAAGATTTTTATGGATTTTTGCTTCCTTACAGGAGCATGCACTATGATGTAAAATGCCGCCAACATTAGTTATACTAATTTTTGGGTGACGTCCGTGTTGACAAAAATGTTGCTTGCTTAAGCTCACTATATAATACCTAATAGTGATAATAACTAAATCAGGATAAACTACGAGCATAATATTCTACAACGTATCATTGTCTCAGTGCGATCGCACTTTCCTCTTGGCTTGTAGTCGTGGTATAAAGCAGGTATAAAAGATACTAAGCAGGGTAAGCTATTTGTGAAGAGGGTTTCAGTCTTCCCGTCACTCACGAGCATCGCCTTTTCCCGGGCTGTCCAGTGAGCTCTATATATATCTGGAGTAAGAACTTCAGTCATTCGACCTATGTGATAGTGAAGCCAAGATGGGAGAATTAACGTCCAATAGCTATGAAGGTCGTAAACAGTTTTAATACTACCTCCTCCGCAGGCCCTTAGGGAGCATTTCGGGCAGGTTCGGAAAATTCTAAAAGTGGCCCGCAAAAATTTGCACCGCCCGCAAATGTGCCCGGAAAAAGGGCCTGCGGAGGAGGTAGGTTTTAATACCATTTTCCCAGCTTATTTCAGTTTTTTTCTTTGAGACCGGATCGCTAAAGATGTTTCCAGTTCATAAAATCATAAAATTACTATTAGTCTTTAAAGGGAAATGGCAATATATTTTTTATTTTCTCATTTGAAAGAACTATTAAGACTGTATATAATACTCTTTTACCGTTTTTTCATATGTTGCTTACTTGTACAAATATTTTGATCGAAATGAATGAAATATCCGCCATTTTGTAGATATGCATGTCACGTCACAACAGGGGTCACGCAATATTTTTTATCTAGACAACCACTGATCATTTGGCATTCTGTTTGCCCTTCGAAATATCGAGATCACTCAAAACCTTTAAGGGACCGGTCATTAATAATGGAAGGGGGCGGTGGGTGACTGAAAAGGGGGACGGCTTCAACTATTTTCCCTGAATTGGGGGTGGCCTCAAACTGAAAGATATGTAACAAGGGGCGACCGCAATTTTTTAATACTTTCCTACTCATTTTCAATCTCTCGCCTTTATCGTATCCCACAAAATGTTTCACCTTTTTTAGTTTCTATAATCGTAAAGTAAATAAAAACCATTTTGAATACTGATCCTCTAATTATTTAGGCTGCACAATGTCTTACACCAGTACATGTACCATTACCTATTTTACACCAAAAAATGTAACGAATTAAATGCTGGGGGGGAGGTCCTCTAGATGAAGGTGGGGGCGTCTTGAAAATAAAGGTCTTGCGATTGGGGCGGCTCTAAAAATGTTCAATATTTGTTCAATATTCGTCCACCTCCCATTATTAATGATCGGTCCCTAAAGCATTTACCAATCAATATTTGGTCAGCAACGAGTACTTTTATATGGTTAGTCCCTGTTGTAACGTCATCAAAATTACCGTAAATGAGATAAAAAATTTATCCAAAATGGAGGACATCTGATTACTTCAATGAAAATATTTCAAGAAGTAAGCAAGATATGAAAATCAGCAAAAGTTCTTTCAAATGAGAAAATAAAAATTATATTGCCTTTCCCTTTAATTAAATGGAAGTCAAAATACGAAATTTCCGGACTCCTGGTAGCTTCGTCTTGGAACTGTGCAGACAAAAACAATAGAAAGGGACTGGATTGGCGTCCAATAGTTCTTCAAATTCCGCCATGCATCTTTGGCTTTACTTTTGGGACTTGAGTTCTCGCTCCATATATATATGGAGCTCATTGAGGCTGCCTAGCCCGCGAATAGCCTGCTTACTTGCGAATAGCCTGCTTGCTAAAAAACAAAACAAAAATACTACAAAAAAAACAAAACAAAAAGCGTCTGCGCAGGAGAGTGGTGCGATCAACACCACGGTGAAACGTCCGTGCATGTTTAGGGTTCGATCATTATTAATAGAAATTAAGGGGGTTGATAAATGGGACTGAATAAAGATTGAAAACTTTGTTTGCTGCCTCCGCTCTCCCTTCCCATAAACTATGACTGTTCCCTTACTGCTGTAATCAAAAGACTGGAAATAGTATTGTCTTCACGAAGTTCTGGCTAAAAGTTTAAAGTGGCACTATCATTAAATTTTTTTTTCATAATCCAGAAATATAACGTATGCTTGATATTCTTACCAAATTTCAAGGCAAAATTCGTTCATCTTCCTGACTTTTTTACGATTCTTATTTGCCAATTTTACGGCCGCCATTAAACGCGCCCAATTAAGCGAGAACGCCGAGAAGGCGTTTGGTTTTGAAGAGGATGTGACGTCATTCACTCAACATGCCGAATGCTTTTATTGTATTTCACTACTAGTCAGAAACGTCAGAAAGTGAACACTCGCATGGGAACAAAGCGAGCTGTGATGAAGAAACGTACGGTGACTCACATTCAAGTGAAAATAGTGATGAAAAAAAGAAATCAAACCTAGAAAAGTTAATATTTGTTGACAATATAGCTATGGCTATCTTGTTTGTTGTTGAAAACATGTTCTTTGGCACAAACTTACTTTTGAAGTTGAAAAGGATAATTTTCATCACTCGTTCAAAGTTTGCCTTTAGCATTTCTCACGTACACAAAACATAAGCAGCGATGGAAGGAAAACCTTTAGCGTACTGCGTATAATAATAAACTTTCGGTCAATCAAAATACGAACAAAAATACAAACAAATGCCTTGCATTAAATTTATAAATAATATTTATATTATATTATATTTATATTATAATATTTAAATTTATAAATTTATAAATAATATTTATTATAAATAATATTTCAATGCATGTGTGTCTAATAACTGTCTATCGGTCTATTTCTGTATGTTTAACGACTGTAGATTAAACTGACATGCACTAGCTCAGGGAATTTTATAGTGCAAGTAAATATCCTACGACTCTACGCGCGTTTTCGCTTGCCGTATTAAAGATTCATTGTAGGCCGGCTAGTATTGTATAGCAAACTATATACAGTATAAAAAGGTCACACGCAACGGGGATAAATACAGTAGTTGATTTTACAACTTGCATTTGAAAACTAGATGTGTAATTTTCAACTTGCACGGCGCCCATTGCCATTGGCATTGAAGGTCTATAAAAGTATTAGTCTAGGACCTGTATATGAGTTTGTATGCATTTCATTTAGCACAGATAATCTCAACTGTTTTAGGGTAAGTTGACCATGACGGTCAACATGGTAATGCTGTCCGAACCCCAATCCGGGACGAAACGCCCGAAACCGACCACACCCAAAAACGACGCTTTCGCCATAGTGCTATCTACCAAACTATACAAGCTTTGGCTATTCTGAAGTGCTTATATGGTTCAGAGATGGTGCTTTTAGGGGTGGTCATTGGTAAGTGTGAAATGCCTAGCACTGATATTTCACAAGAAAATGACCATGCAATACTCATAGCAAACGTCAATTTGTGGCTTACAAATTCAGATAAACAGCAGTGTACCTATATTACCTTTTTTCCTAAATCTTTTTGATAGAAACATAATTGGTGCTTATTTAATTATATGAACCCAGATTTTCATCAGAGCAATAAAATCCCACTTATTGGATCCTGGCCAAGGGCTTGCTAGTTGCGGGAAATTGTATCTGCACCGCAGGCTAAGGGCTTGCACGCTCAAAACGAGATTGCATGTATTCTGCAATAAGCTGTCCTGGCTTTTGTCTGGTAAAGTTCTACTTCTCGTATTTGAACTATTACAACATATATTATTATTCATATTGTGACATAAGTTGGTATTTAGCCACTATCTAGAATAACAACAAACGATTCATTATGGTTTTTCTTGTCCACACTAGTTGACTTTTTCTTATAGGTTTGCTGCTGTGCATTTTAGCTTCCCAGACATGACCATACTGTTACCCTGTCCATGAGAGGGATATATGTGTTGATAATATAAATACTGTGGATTCGATTGGGAATATTGAATAAGTAAATAAACACTGATCTACTCCATTGATAATATCTATGTGCATTACCACCATTGTTCACCTCACCTGTAGTGTCCTAGGACTGGATTAAAACTAATTCAGTCCTTGAACTGGATCAAAATTAACTAAGTGGTAATTTATTTGTATGGATGTCATTTCAAATCCTCCAATTTGGACTGGACTAGATTTCAAGTCCTCACATTTTGATCCAGTCCTCTGCTTCGCCTCGGACGTAATCAAATTGTGTGGACTTGAAATCTAGTCCAGTCCTCATAGTCGGATTTGAAATATTATCCCTTGTCAAATCAGATGCCAATGGTGGCCAAGGAAGATTCAGTTTTGGTATTTCTTGCAGCATTGTATAGAATTTGTAAGTCATTGACTTTAGAATTTCCCTCAGTTTCTGTGTTGGAATTCACATCATCATAATCAATGGTACAGCTCTCTTCATCAAAGTCCTCATCATTGTTTTCAGACTTAGGGCCTGTTTATATGGAAGCCGGCCTGATAAGCGAGACAGCCTAGTAAGCGAGATCTCGCTGTGTAGTTATTTTTATAGTAAAAATTATTGTGCGTTTATATGGACAAGCAGGCTGGCCCGGTTGCCGAGATCTCGTTTGAAAGAGGCTAGATCTCGCTTACCGGGATGGAAATTTCTCCATATAAACATTTACAAGAGGGCTATCCCGGTTGCCGGGATGAAAGTTCAAAGATACCACCGCAATCTATTTTTAACAACTGTCAAAACAATACAATGTAACAAAATCGTCCCGGCAAGCGGGATGAAAGTTTCTCATATAAACACAAGAGAAATTCATCCCGCTTACAAGGCTGTCTCGCTAAGCGGGCCAGCCCGACTTCCATATAAACAGGCCCTTAATTGACATATGTTCCTCAACCAATTCAGAAGAATCCAAATTTTCCACAAATACAATCTCACTAACATTTCTCATTTTCGGTACACATAACACAAGTTGGGGATAACTTTTCATCAGTCATTGCTTGAGTTTAAAAGCTCTATATTTAGATGCATCCACATTCTCAGTGTCCTTAGGAATGATAACAAATTTCTCCAGCAAATCTTGATTCTTTCATATACTTTATTTGCTTATTTCTGATAACCTCCATCTCAATTACTTTTTTACAGAACACATCATAAGACTTCTCGTACACTGATGCTCTTGTTGCTTCTTCGTCTCTCTGGTGAGAAATATTGTATAATTGCAGTAGCAAACTTTGTGATAGCGGATTTCCAGAGCTACACAGTCTTCCACTGGACTCGCATGAGTATCTGTTGATCATTCTTTCTCTCGGCAGCTGTACGTAGAAGACCAGCATCAATTGTTTCTGCCAACATGAGTGGGGTTGTTCTTCTCTTCTTAGTTGCCTGGTGTGAAACAAAATAAATTATTAAACTAAATATCTACTAATAACAAGGTTGGATGTTTGTAGCATAGAAACTACTTTACCCTAAGTAAACTTAATTGATCACAATTCAATATATTTTAAAACCAAACCGGAGAATGTTGTGCACATTGCGGCGATTGCGCTAGTATTATACCTATCAAAATGACCATACCTTGTCTAGTGAGAACCACGAGGCGTCTCTTCCACAAATAATAAATATCTCTGGGAGTACATGCGCGTTTCTTTTAGGCAGGGCCTTTATAGATCTTTATATTTATAGCTTCTGCGACTGATTGACGTGTAATTTTTCGCCTTGGTTCTATAGAACTTGTATTGCCTCCACTTCCACGTGTGATTCTTCGGTAGAAGTTACAGTTTTACAGCTAGTTCCTTCTCCTTTTTCTTCTTTCCTCTGTGATCTACATATCTTCTCTTCATCACAAAATCACTTCCAGCATTTCATATGATGGTTCCATTCTAAGTTAATGGTGTCAGGGTTCTTCTCCATGTATAAATTGACAGATCCGTCATCGATGTTCTCGTACCGATTTCTTAGCTATTTCAGCTTGTTGACATTTAAGTTTGGCCCATTTTGACCTACACTCAAGAAATTTCTTAAGCCTTTGGCGTGTAACTTTGCAAAGTTGCTCCGTAACGCCATCAAAATGCATAAAACACGAGGATATTCGAGTTTTAAAAATATCTTCAGCCATGTTTATTTGCATAACTGAGCGTGTTTCCACTTCGAAGCATGTGCGTTGGTTGTGCGCGTGCGCAGTGCGAGTTTGGGTGAGTTGCGCATGCGTATTTGCTATCAAAACAATGGCGGTTCGAATATTTCGAAGCGCGAAAATATCAAACTTTGGAGGGATTTTTCTCCCAATTGTGCACCTGTTTCGCTTGGGGAGCAACGGATTCTTATAAAGTAAGTTTTTATCTATTTATTCATGTGAAAATTACATAGTTACACGAGGGGTGCAACGGAATCCGTTTTCTAAGCATCTTTTGGATGCTCATCCTACGGGGGTATGACTAAAGGGAGAGTTACCAACCGGAGAGTTATCTCGGAGAGTTAATGTAATTAATGATTTCGGAGAGTTATGTTCGAACCACGCCCGAACCACGCCCACTTTCCCCAATGACCACGCCCAATTTCGTAACTCTCCCGACGTTTCCATGAACTAACATGAGAGAGTTATATTTGACGTAACTCTCTCTCGTTAACATTATGAAGATGTTAGAGAGTTATCATTTTTTATAACTCTCCGGCGTTCACGATTGTGGCAATGAAGAGAGTTATGTCAGCAGTTTTGAGAAAACCTTAGTAAAGCTTGTTTCTTCAGATTTTCATCTTATATTTTGGTATTTCAGTTTGTAGCGTGTCAATAGCGTGCGTCCAAACAGGAAATAGTACAACTTGACGTCCAAACAGGAAATAGTCAAAACAATGAGATGCTTGCATCAGAAGGGTCAAAGTACCCCCAGAAGCATGCTTTGACGTGTATTTGGCAGTAAATACGACAAGCATACTTGCAAGAAAATTGAAAAAATTGCGAAAATTGAATCTTTCAGAAATTCAGGTTTTGCAAATACTTTCCCAGATCAGCCAATAGGGCATTACATTGGAAAGATTTTCTGGTTCTATCTAATACGAGAGCTGTATCTGAATGCTGGGCTTTGTAGGTAATCCAAGTGAGCATGTATAATAATTTATTTACTCGTACTCGCTTCACTTGGTAAGTACTAAAGTACTACTAGTTTACTAATTTCTACTAGCGTGAAATGTTAAAGCTGCAACTTGAGAAAAAAGTAAATTCACAATAATTTACTAAAATGTGGAAGTTTTTTTTCAAAAACCTGACATAACTCTCTTCATTGCCACAATCGTGAACGCGGTGAGTTATAAAAAATGATAACTCTCCAACATCCTCATAATGTTAACGAGAGAGAGTTACGTCAAACATAACACTCTCTTGTTAGTTCAAGGAAACATCGGGAGAGTTAAGGAATTGGGTATGGTCGTTGGTAAAAGTGGGCGTGGTTCGGGCGTGGTTCGAACATAACTCTCCGAAATCATAACTCTCCGAGATAACTCTCCACTTCATAACTCTCCGTTTAGCCTGTCCCATCCTACGGCCTACTAGGCAAAGTAAGCATTTTGTCATACTTTGCCACACGAGATTTGTACGGACTACGGAATGTTTCGAAAGACTTGTAAGCAACATCTTACAGGGTGATAAAATGCTGCATTTCGCATTTTTTAATTGTATTTTTATTTTAATACCCTTAACAAAGGGTTAAATTTGTCATTATCACTTGTTATAAGGCTTCAATGGAAGAAGAACGAGGCCGAAATGTGGACAACCGAACGGGATGACAAAATGGCGCCGAATTTGGACAAAGTTGAGGTTTTACTTTGTCGATGGTTAAACAGGTAGGATCTACTTGAAACCCAGTTAAAACTTGTTTAAAATGTGCTTGATACCGTTATGTTTGAGCTGAATTGCATATTTGGAAGGATTTCAACGAGATCTGCGATAAACAGCGGAGTAAAATGGAGAATTTGGCCAAATACGTCCATTTGCATTTCAAATTATTATTTTGGTCACAAAATATTAACCATTTTACACCAAAACAGTGATAATATAATTAAATAAGCACCAATTATGTTTCTATCAAAAAGATTTAGGAAAAAAGGTAATGTAGGTCCACTGCTGTTTATCTGAAGTTGTAAGCCACAAATTGAAGTTTGACTATGAGTATTGCATGGTCATTTTCTTGTGAAATATCAGTGCTAGGCATTTCACACTTACCAATGACCACCCCTAAAAGCACCATCTCTGAACCATATAAGCATTTCAGAATAGCCAAAGCTTGTATGGTTTGGTAGATAGCACTATGGCGAAAGCGTCGTTTTTGGGTGTGGTCAGTTTCGGGCGTTTCGTCCCGGATTGGGGTTCGGGCAGCGTTGCCATGTTGACCGTCATGGTCAACTTACCCTAAAACAGTTGAGATTATCTGTCCTAAATGAAATGCATACAAACTCGTATACAGGTCCTACACTATATGGAAAACAAATATTGAACTGATTTGAAGCCAAAAAGTATTGGAGATTCCATGGTGAAACATCTAAACCCCTCCAAGTTGCGTAAAGGCACAAAGCATAATATCAACGTGCAAACCTTCAGTGGAGCCAATGTTGCTGATATGCGTTATTATGTGAAACCAGCAATATCAAAATCCCCTGACTATCTGCTCCTACATGTTGGAACTAATGACTTAAAGCGACAAACCCCTCAACAAATAGCTGGGTCAATTTCTACGCTTTGCCAGGAAATCGTAAAGGAATCACCAAATACTAAGATTGTATTATCGAAAGTTATAACCAGATCTGATGACTCAAGCCTAGATTCCAAAATCAAAGAACTAAATTGCAAACTATCACAGGTATGCCATAATAATAAATGGGGTGTATTAAATCATACCAATATTACAGCAGATCACTTGAATCCTTATGGTCTCCACTTAAATAAGCAAGGAACAGCAAAGTTGGCCAAGAATATTATAGATCATTTCAAAAACTTAAATTGACAAACGAACAATCAAAATAATATTACTCCCTCAGATGATAGTAATATACAGAGGTTTAATGCCATCGAAAACGATAATGCCAATAATGCTAATAGCCCTCTGGGTAATGATGTAAATAGACAACAGTCACACGCTAGCGGCTCTCTTTTTCCTAAACTTAAAGGTTTTAAAGTATGTCATCTAAATATAGCAAGTTTGATAAAACGCTATGATGAGCTTTTGCTATATATGCAAAACAAACTTTTTGACATTATAACGCTTAACGAAACTAGATTAGATAGTAGCGTACTAAACGGTGAAATTGAAATTCCTGGTTATGATATTGTTAGGCGTGATCGAAACAAAAGCGGAGGAGGTGTTGCAATGTATATTAGAAGCAACATACCATACACCATTCGCAAAGACCTCTTCCCTGATAATTTAGAGTTGATTTGCGTAGAAATTAAAAAAATTAAAAGTAAACCTCAGTTAATTACAACATGGTACAGACCACCAAATTCCAGCGTTGAGCTGTTTAGCGAATTTGAAATTTTTTTAAAACTACTTGAGGACGAAAATAAAGAAATTATCATAACCGGAGATCTCAATTGTAACATTCTTGAGCAGAACAAAAGTTTGCCTACTTCTAAACTAATTGACCTGATTGACATTTATCAATTACAGCAACACATACAGTGTCCCACGAGAATTACTAATACAACAGCATCACTACTGGATGTTATCCTCACTTATTATGGTGATGATAAAATATTAGATACAGGAGTAATACACCTTGGTATCAGTGATCATAGTCTTGTTTATCTGTGTCGAAAGCTCAGCATTCCTAAGGCGCCACCAAAAACTGTCTTTACTAGACATTATAAAAATTATAATGTTAACCAGTTTAACAACGATCTAAGTGAGGTTTTTAGTTTGCCCTTGGATTCAGCTATTTTAACTGACCCAAATGCCTTATGGAACGATTTTAAAAATAAGTTTTTGAGCGTCGCAGATAAACATGCACCAATCAGACAAAGTCGTGTCAAGAGTGAATATAAACCGTGGCTGACAAATGAAATTAAGCAAATGAGCTATCGTAGGGATTACCTTAAAAAGCAATCGATTAAATTAAGATCTGCGTATTATGATAAGGCTTACAAGAGATGTAAAAACAAGTTAAATAATCTCATAAAAGAAACTAAACAAGAATACTTTAGAGATAAACTAAGCAATGCTAAAAATAGCAAAGAAAGTTGGCGAACTATTAACGAATTATTAAACAAAAAGCCTAAAACTTCAGAGGTTAAAGAACTAGATATAAATGGCCAACTTATTACTGACGATGATAAAATTTAGAAGTTAAACGAAACTTACCTGGAAGTTGAAGTTTGACTGGAATTCTATCCCATAAGATTAGTAACCAAGGACTGACAAGAAGAACGAACGCAGGCTCACCGGGAGTGACATCACATCATTATTTGAAAGCAACGCACAGTGACCAAGCATAAACAGAACCAACAAGCAATATCATCAGACTGACAACCCAGTAGGAGTGGGCGGGTGGGCTTGTCAGTCCTTGGTTACTAATCTTATGGGATAGAATTCCAGTCAAACTTCAACTTCCAGGTAAGTTTCGTTTAACTTCTAAATTCTATCCCATAAGTCGTAACCTACGGACTGACATGAAGTCTTCAAAGCATGCGAGGTCGCTGTGAGTATAAAAAATACCGACAATACAAACTTATGCAAATAAGTTTGATCTGAATGTTTAGAAATAAATAAGTTTCCCTTATACACACTATCCAACCACTGAAACACAATATTCTAATAAATATTACGTACGATAAGTGTAAGATCTACTCAATAACCCCTTTGTAATAGAAGCGCCTAAATGTGGTAGCATTACTCCAACCTGCTCTTTGCAGAATTTCATCTACTGGAAGATCTGCTGCATAGGCTGCTGTTGCAGCCGCGTGTCGTGTAGAATGTGGTTTGAATAAAGTAATGTCAATACCAGCACCGGCTAAGACAATTTTAATCCATCGAGCTAAAGTTTGAGATCCAATAGCACGATGCGGTTTTATCGTTGCAACGAGTAAATTGACACTTTGTCGTAAATGTTTAGTCTTCTCAAGATACGCTTCTAAACATAAATATGGGCAAACATCAGAATCCAAATTGTATCTAGGAACAATAACAGGTGGAACTGAATAATTTGGTCTGCTTTGTTTGATATGCTTATCAAGAACAAACACAAATTGAACATCTGATTGTATCATGCAGCCATTGTTAATATTGAGGTGTATTAAAGTTTGCTTCCGCTGAATAGTCACCAAAGCCAATAACATTGTTAATTTGTGACTAAGCTCTTTAAGACTTAAACCACTGTTAGGGGTGAACGTTTTCAGATAAGCCAAAACTGTTTGGACATCCCAGATAGCATGATGCTTATTAGCAGGTGGTTTCCGTTCAAATGCCCCTTTTAGGAAACGACAAACTATTGGGTGCTTCCCCACTGGAAAGTTACCAATAGAAAGAAAACATGATAACGCTGATCTGGCACTGTTAATACTAGAATATGATAAATGCAATTGTGTGTACAAGAATTCCAAAACTTGATTTAAAGTAGGGGAATGTGCAAGAATTTTCCTTTCACGACAGAATAAATTCCATTTTTTAAGATAACTCGCATACTGTTTTTGTGTAGAAGTTCGCCATGAATCGAGGAGTACACCGGTAATGTGGTCAGAAAAGCCCTGGTTCTGATAATGTTGCCGGACAAGGGACATGCCATCAACTTCAGTTTTCCTTGCATGCTGTGAACCTTGCCTAATGGGTGTCTCAATAAGTCCACTTGAGGGGTCCACAACAACAGCTTTGGCTGCTGAATGAGCATCTGTAGAAGAAGAGGGTACCATGTTTGTGTGGGCCATGCAGGGACCAGTAAAACCCCTTCGGCTTGGTCTCGAGAGATTTTCTCCAGACATTTCGGAATGAGACTAAAAGGAGGGAAAGCATAAAAATATTCATTCGCCCATGATACACTAAAAGCATCCACTATTGCAGCATGTGGATCCGGGTGCCAAGAGGCATACCGTGCTACCTGTCTGTTCAACAAAGATGCAAACAGATCAATACTAAACTTAGGGAATTTTTTGGAGAGTTTGTGAAAAATATCCGTATTAAGCTGCCATTCATGATCTGACAGATGTTTTCTAGAAAGTGAATCTGCAACTACATTGCTGGGTCCTGGAATATAATTAGCAGTGACCCATATATTGTGGGAAATGCACCACGCCCAAATCTTTCTGGCTACTGTATCACAAGCAGAAGATCTACATCCCCCCATGTGATTGATATAACTAACGGCAGTCATATTGTCTAACTCGAATTTAATGTGGACGTCAGACTTCTCCATACCAAATATTGTTAAACATATAAAAACAACATACAGTTCCCTTACATTAATATGTAGGGTACGCTGTTCACTTGTCCACAAACCCTGAGACTGTAACTGAGGATTAGTAGTACACGTTACGCCCCAGCCAAGATCACTAGCATCAGTCTGAAAGATATAGGAGATGACGGGATGACGTAGTCGCCTAGATGCATGCATTACATGTGTAGTCCACCACTGAAGCTCCTGCTTTGCTGCCTCAGAAAGGTGCATAAATGCCCGATAATTTCCATTATTCCGTGCAAGGGCGTTAATTTTATCGCGTTCAAGATTGCGATAGTGTAACCGACCAAACTCAACCCCAGGGAGGGCAGAGATAAGTGTACCAATAACACTAGCAACGAATTGAATTGTAAGTTTGTTGCCACGCAAAGCCTGTAAACAGAGATCTCGCAATTTGACCTTTTTCTCTAGGGGAAGTTTTACTATCATTAACAAACTATTTATTAAGAACCCCAAAATTAAGAGCTCTTGGGAGGGTATCAATGCACATTTGTCAGGGTGGACATGCAACCCGAGACTAATAAAAAGTCTAACACTATCCGATACATTAACTGCGCAATCCGAAAATTCCTGACCTTGAAAATAAAAGTCATCAATAAAACCACTGTTAATGTGTCCTTTTTGTCGAAGAGTAGCCAAAACTGGCTTCATGACTTTGGTGAAAATTCTGGGAGAACTAGTTAGCCCCATGGGCAGTACACAAAACTCATACAGTTGTTCATTCCAAACGAATTTGAGAAATTTCCGTTGTTCGTCTGCAATAGGAATAGTGTAATATGCATGCTTTAAATCAATAGAAGCCATATAGGCTCCTGGAGTAACAAGACTAAGAATTGCAGCAAGCGTATCCATTTTGAAATGTCTGTAAAGAACAGCCTGGTTACAGCGCTTAAAATTAAAAATCAATCGATATGAACCATCCGGTTTTGGTACTACAAAAATTGGAGATATACATTCTCCCGCAGCATGCATCGATTTTGATATGACTCCAAGCTGCAGTAGTTTATCTACTTCCTTACTAATAATATCATGTTGGTGGACATTAAAATACTGATGCCCTGGAATGCTATATTTAGAAGGGTCAGCAATGAACTCTATGTGACAATGCTCTATATTATCTAAAATCTCTGGGTCAGATGTGATCTCTGACCATTTAGAAACACAATTCTTAGTATTACCAGCCCTAAAACCTGGCTGCTCAGAAATAAGTGATTTAACATTAGTTAATAAGTCAACATACCAGTTGCGAGTGGGCTTTTGGTTGCTTGCTTTCGCTCGTACTGGGGCACATTCTGAAAATTCTGGTCGTGCCTTTACACACTTTGTGTTTGTTGAACTCGGCCATCTCTTTAACGCGTTTAGCAGTGTCGCCTCCAAAAAGAAATTCGTCAGCTGGACTCGTAGTACTACAAAGCCCCTTGGCAAATTCCGCTTTAAATTGAGGTCTGATAGCATCCCGTCGTCGTTGATTGAGCTCATAATTAGCAGTCATTGCCAGTGTGAGGCCATCTAAACAACTGTTTAGAACATCTTTGGACACATTAGCCGACAGCAAGGAATTAGTTGCTTCAAGCTGGCAATTAATAGAACCTAACAATGCAGCTTGTGTTGACTGAAATTTAATGTCTGTAACGCGTGCCTTGCCAGGAATTTCATTCCAAATACTTGGTTCACATTTAGGCAGGCATAATTGAACATTTTCGGGTGTATTATGACGTTTGGCGATCGCTTTAGCTTGATCTTGGCTTACTCTTTGCAGTCGCAATTTATTAACCAAATCGCCAATTTTCTGACTAATTGCTGGCCCTTTAACATCAACGTTAAGATCTAATTGTTGCTCATATTGCAAAATTTCAGCTTCATTTGCATTGGCATTAGTGATGTCGGCACTAACACGGTCAACTTGTCCGCCTGATTGAATTAAACTATCAATGTCCGCCTGAATATCGACATTTTCAGGATTCTCAACATGGTCGTCAGTTGGCTGAGAATCTATTTCAACATCATCTTCCTGATATTGCTCAGTAAAGCTTGTAAAATTTTCGTTTAAGCGATTCAAACTCATTAAAATCGCGCGGTTCACTGCACTTTGATCAAAATTTTCATCAATAGTGCTATCTAAGTCAAGATCGCTCACTGGCGGATCTATAGGCCTTGAACTTTGCTCTGCACATATGCTCACACTGGAGACACTGGCCTTCGACATGGTCTAGGAGAGAAACGTAAAAACTACATTACTATAGTATATTTTAAAAGACACACCTAGATTTCGTAATCGCTCCGACCATGTCCATATAATGAATGCCGTACAAGGTCATTCCAGGTAAAAATAAGCGGAATTCGTACAGAATACGCTGCACCTAAACTGATATTTCATCCAAACTTATACTTACCTAACTCTCGTCGAAAACCAAAACTTGAACTGGAACTCGAAAATCGACGTCTACTCCCAACGGTTGATCCTTGTTCAATGATGTGATGTCACTCCCGGTGAGCCTGCGTTCGTTCTTCATGTCAGTCCGTAGGTTACGACTTATGGGATAGAATTGCAGATGCCTTCAATCAATATTTTTCCACAATTGGCAGTACGTTGTCTGACAAGATCACGGGTAACTGCACTGATCCAATGAACTTTGTGACTCCTCTTGATGGTAGTATATTCAACTTTACAAGCATTACACTCCAAGAAACAATAGATGCACTCAATGAAATTAAAACTAAGAAATCTTCAGGGCTTGATGGTATTAGTATAAGGTTACTAAAAGATGCATCTAACATTGTGGCAGGACCACTAGTGAACATATTCAATGTATCCCTTCAAAGAGCAATTTTCCCTAATGATTGGAAATTAGCAAAGGTGACCCCCATATTTAAAGAAGGAAATAGGGCAGACTGTGAAAATTATAGGCCAATATCTGTTATTTCAGCTGTAGCTAAACTTTTCGAAAAACTGGTATACCTGCAGCTAAGTTCATTCTTGAGGTTGAATGGCATTCTTGTGGAACAGCAGTCTGGCTTCCGTCATCAACATTCTACTGAAACTGCACTGCTTAGTTCTACAAATGAATGGTTGTTCAATATGGACAGAGGTTTACTTAGCGGAGTTTTATTTCTAGACCTTAAAAAAGCTTTTGATACTGTCGACCATCATATTCTTTTATCAAAGCTTGAATTATATGGTATCAAAGGAACTAGCCTGAAATGGTTCGAATCATACGTTTCTGGTCGAAGCCAAATATGCTCTGTGAATGGCAAGATGTCAGCTGTTAGACAAATAAAATGCGGGATACCTCAGGGCTCTAACCTTGGGCCTATTTTATTCCTATTGTACATAAATGATCTTCCTAACTGTTTAGAGACAACTAAAGCAAATCTTTTTGCTGATGACACAAGCCTTTCTTATGAAGGGTTTAGTCCATATGAAATTGAGATCAAACTTAATAAAGACATTGAAAATGTTCATAGGTGGTTGACAGCTAACAAGCTCTCATTAAATATGAAAAAGAGTGAATTTATGATAATAGGATCAAGACGTCGCTTAGCTTCAATTGAAAATAGCCCAGTACTAACATTAGGGGGAAACAACATTAAGCGAGTTTACCAAAAAAAGTCACTAGGCATGATCCTTGACGACCAGTTAAAATGGAATAAACATAATGAAATGCAATGTAAAACAATTTCAAATAATATCGCCCTGCTGAAAAGAGCAAAATTGTTTGTCAATAGAGATAGTCTGATAAAAATCTACAATGCCTTAGTGTGGCCTCATTTCAATTATTGTTCAACAATCTGGAATGATGGATGTTGTTCGATAATTGATAAATTGTTTATACTGCAGAAGAGAGCAGCGCGTGTGATAACAGGAGACACATATGAGGTTCGTTTCATGCAAACGCTAGATAGTCTTAATTGGCTTCCAATAGAAGAACTTCTAAAACAACGACAGTTAATAATGACATTTAAAGTACTAACTGGTCGATTACCTCGATACCTTGAAAAATTGTTTTCAGTAAGTCAAAATGACAATTACAATCTAAGAAGCAATCAAATTAAATTGAACCTACCCAAACCTAAGACAAATTTTCTCAAACGAAGTTTCTCGTATAGAGCTGCTAAGTCCTGGAACGAACTTCCAAGTGAAACTATTGAAAATTATAACAATCTTTCAACTTTGTCGTTTAAACGGCAATTACTTAATTCATCCGTATCAATTCATTGTAAATAGTTATATTCTTTTTGTCCTTTTTATATTATTGTTGTAAACACACGGCCCTTTGAAAACCAGCGCTGTAAATATTATCTGCTGAACAGGCTACCGTGTTTAAATAATTTTATTAAAGATTAAAGATTAAAGATGAAGCATTATTAATTTAGCATATTAATTCTGCGATTCGGTCCCGAGACATTTATATTCGTTCTATTTATAAAAATTATCCGATTCAAATGCAATTAGTTGTAAAATCTGAAATCAACTTATTGTTATTGTATGCAATAACCTTTCGTACAGTAATATCAGTACCTCGATATATACCGCGTTTATACGTGTTCCAGGGCAAGCGAAAATGCAGATAAAGTCATAGGATATATAGAGTCGGCGGCCAATTCCCAATATCTGACCAGTAGGAATCGGCCCAAGGAATCCGCTAATTTCCAATATCTGACCGGTAGGAATCCGCTCATCCTTAGGGGTGCGGATAATAAATGGAATGACCCGTTTATAGCTATAGCTTACATTTATTGTCAACAAATATTAACTTTTCTAGGTTTGATTTCTTCTTTTCAACAGTATTTTCACTTGAATGTGAGTCACCGTACGTTTCTTCATCACAGCTCGCTTTGTTTCCATGCGAGTGTTCACTTTCTGAAGTTTCTGACTCTCCTTTGTACGAAGACATTGTTGAAATAGTAGTGAAATACAATAAAAACATTCGGCGTGTTGAGTGAATGACGTCACATCCTCTTCAAAACGCTTTCTCGCTTAAAGAATGAGTCTCAACCGTGATGCATTGCGCGCTTATGTTTATTTACAAACGCTGAAAGAACCTGTCCGCAGGCAAAGTGGCAAACACGCAGGCGGTATCACTGTACCACAGGGGGGCCAACTAAGAGCTGTGTTATGAATATGAATAAAACATTATTAAACGTAATATGAATAAAACATCATAACGTAATATATTTAAAATATTGCACTTACTTGTATAAATCATAAGAGCTTGTATTTCCAGTGAATAGCTTCAAACAGGGCGCTTATGTTCAGAAACATTGCCACTGGCTTCAAACGATTGTTCAAATATGGCAAATAAATTGACAAAACGAAAATATTACATGACATTCCATCGAAAATAACAGCAAGGATTGCGGGCGCGAGCGGAAGGCGAGGGTATAGTAGATATTAATAGAAGGGATGAAACACCGGTAATGCGATCGTGTGATGTGTTCCATAAGTAGCCTGTTCTCTCGGAAAATTCCAAAACGCCTCCTGCCAACTCCAACAAAGCCTAAGCGCTTAATTAATGAAAATAAACAATGTTTAGCTATACCGGCTAATGTCGGGATTGCTTCCCCGACAATAAAGAAATCACTCACTCACTAACGTTTACAAAAGATTATATTTTTCGCTTCACAAATCACAGAAATATCTCGCCCTTTTTGAAATGTAAATTCTCTCACTGCCCCCCACAAAGCGTCCTCGCGTGGTAATCACGCGCGCAAACCAAATAAGGTTAAACAAAATGAACTATATGTTTTTCGTATTATAAAGTACTTAAAGGTCTCCGGCACTCTCCCCCCATTGTCTACGATTAGTGGGGAATGTCAACTAAATATCCTCGTCCTCCGCCCAAAGTTTTATCTTCTCTTTCGCCAACACAGCCGCCGCTCTTCTGGGTCTGAATTCTCTAGCACGTGGGTCTAGGCTCTTTGGTTGTTCGCGATCGTCCTGCTTGGTTGACTCGGTTGACAATTCTAGAGGGTAAAGATCTTGTATCGGCCGGTCGATCGTCGTTTTCCGTGATCTCATTCGAGCGCCTCGCACCACTCCGTCACGTCCCTTAATCAGCTTCGTAACTATGCCGATATTCCATTTACCGCGATTTCTACTGTCGTTCTTGATTAACACTACTTCTCCGACCGTTGGCGTTTTATTCTTTCCCTGGTGTTTAAGGTTGTGTCGTTCTCTAAGGGCTCTCATATACTCCCCCGTCCATCTTTTCCATACAGCTTCCTTACTTCGCAGTACATGCTTTGCACGTCTTTTGATCTCTTCTTCTTCCGTCGAATCCCTTTCTTCGTCAGGAAGAACATACGATTCACCAGTTATCATCAGATTAGGGGTAAGAACTGACAACTCCACATCGTCTTCTACGTAAGTAAGAGGTCTGTTGTTTAAGCTGATCTCCACGTCTAACACGACTTCCTCGAGTTCTTTCCACTTCAAGTGCAACGCTCCTATCACCTTGTACAAAGATTGTTTCACCAGACCAACAAGTCTTTCATACTGACCGCCCCACCACGGGGCCTTGCTCAGATTAAACTGCCAGGTAATGTTGTTCTTCGCGAGAAAGTCATTTACTAGCTCACTCTTGGAAATCTTCCGGATTCTATTAGCCGCCGCCACGAACGTCTTGGCATTATCCGAGTATACTTTTTCTGGTTTACCTCTTCTCGCTACGACTCGCTTTAGACTACGCATAAACTCCTCGGTCGACATGTTCGGTAAGAGTTCCAAATGAACTGCTCTCGTAAGACTACACGCGAATAAAAGTAGATAAGCCTTCGACTTAGTTCCTGATCGGTTCTTGTACAGGAATGGGCCCGCGTAGTCGACTCCGATCACCTGGAATGGTCTGGTTCCCTGCGTTCGGTCCTTGGGTAGGTTGCCTGTGGGTGGTTTGTTAAAGGGGGTTACTTGAAATCTCTTACATCCGTTGCAATTTCTTCTCACTTTTTTCGTTAATTGACGTAGCCGTGGGATCCAGTAGCGTTTCCTCACCGCAGCCATCGTCATTCCGACTCCCCCATGTAAGGTGCACACATGTTCATGCATCACGATCTTCTCCGCCAGTTTTTAGTTGTTCAGTGTCATCGTATCGCAACTGTTCCTTCTTTATCCACCAATTGACTTGTTCTTGAATTTCCTCGGTGGTTAACACTCCACGACCCGGTTCCGTTGGATGCGATCTCAAATTGAAGAGAAATCGTGCTATCCAAGCAGTTATCCTCATCGCCTTCCAATAGCTATGTTTCTCGAGTACCCCGTACATCATCTCAGCTTCTCCGTCCATTGCACAGCTTAACACTGCTCTTTGATCCAGCTTCAATTCAGCCTTAGATACATCTGTCGCCGGGGTAGCGATCTCTGGTAGCCAGTCACTCGGGTTGGACAGCCAAAGCGGACCATTGAGCCATTCGTTTGGAATTTTGTCACCTGCGCAACCTCTACTACCAATATCGGCTGGGTTTTCCTTCGTTCCAACGTGTCGCCACTTTATGTAACTCTTTTCTTTGATCTTCTTTACCCGATTCCGTACTAACTGCTTGTAACTCCCTTCGCCGTTGATCCAGTGTAGAGCTACCGTACTATCCAACCACCCGTAACAATCTTGCACCGGGAATCTCGTCAATATATTTCTCACGTTGTCTAGTAGATTGGCAGCCATTTGTCCCGAGACAAGTTCTAGCCTGGGTATAGTTAAGTTCTTCTTCGCCAACCGTGCCTTTGCCGTTATCAAACCTTGCGTGACTCCTTGTTCTTGGCTTACCACCGCGTAAACTTCCGCAGCTGTCCCTTGGCCACTGGTATCACCGAAGGCGTGCAGATCTATCGAACAAATCTTGTCTTGATGCATTGTCAGACTTCTGGGTACTTCAATTTGCACTGGAAGATTTGCATTCCATAATTTCCACTGCTTCATGATGGCTTCTGGCAGTTCTTCGTCCCAAAGACCTCGAGAGTCGCACACGTCTCTATATATGAATTTGTCGGATAGGGTTACTGGTGCTGCTAGTCCTAACGGATCGAATATGGAAGCTAGCTTGCTGAGAACTGTTCTCTTAGTGTCCTCTTTTGACTCCGCATCAGGGAATACCACCGCTAATTGATCTGTGGACTTGTTCCACTTGATACCCAACAACCTGGTCTCATCGTTCTTTACTCCCAGTTGCTGTTTGGCAAAGCTTGGTTCCCGAGCTTGGTTCCGTCTCGGGATCATGTCCTCCAGGTGCTTCTAAACTTGGCTCGTTCGAGTGCCATTTGTGCAACTGGAAATGCGCTCTGTCAAAGATTTCAATTGCGGATTCCTTTAGCGATTCAACTTCAGTCACCGTACTACCACCACCTAGGATATCGTCTACGTATAAACTGTCCTTAATCTCGACGACTTCATCGGGGAATTCTTCTGCTACGCTCGTTATGTGCTGATCTACGGTTCCTCCGAGAAGAAATGGGGACTGATTCAACCCGAAAAGTGCTCTGGTAAATCGATAGACTGTAACTTCATGTGGATTTTCTTCATCAATCCAGTGGAAACGCAGTACATCCCTATCTTCCTCTTTGATTCTCACTTGAAGGAAGGCTTGCTTCAAGTCTCCTGATAAAGCAACTGGTTTGAAGCAATTTCGCACGAGAATATCCCACAGTAGATTTTGCAGGACCGGGCCTGTCTCTAAACAATCGTTCAAGGAAGGTGAATCATCAGACTGTCCCGGCTGACTCCTTCACCACAGGTTTGTGAGGAATATAGAATTTTCGTTGATTCGACTCTTGGGGTGCCTTCTCGATTATACCTTGCCGTTCCTGGTCCTTAATTATTTCCTGGTACTGTTTCATAAGATCTGGCTTCTTTTCCAGTCTCTGTACTAGTTTGGTCAGCCTTGCTCGGCTTCCCCGCTCATCGCTTGGTAAATCCTCCATTCCAGGCTTCCAGAGAAGACCAGTTTCATACCAGCCCTCTTGACTCTGTCTCAATTACTCTTTAAAGTCCTCGTAAATTGATTGCTCTTCGTTTGGAGACTCTTGAAGACCAAGGACATCAAGATAACATAGCTTCTGGTAGTCATGCATCGAGGTCTTCGCAAATAACATCTTAGTAAAATCATCATCGCTGATAAACGTAGTGGTGGTGTTTGTACGTACATCAAATCATCAATTGATTTCACAACAATTGACGAACTTAATGATTCCCCATTTGAATCTCTTTGGGTATACCTCCGTCCGAACCGACTCCCACGAGGTTTTTCTTGCCTAATTATCGGTATTATATACCACCCTCCACAAGACGATGATGCTACTTTTACGGATCACCTAATTTCATGTTTGGATGCCGCTTTGAACAAATATCCTAATGCTGGAATTATGTTGGTTGGCGATTTTAATCGTTTAAATTACCGATATATTAGTAACCATTTTAATCTGCGACAAACCGTTAAAAATCCAACACGCGGTGCTGCAATCCTCGACCTAATTTT